>PVHT021183696.1:3157975-3337534 GCA_004024745.2 Catagonus wagneri
ACTGAAATAAAAAATTCCTTAGAAGCAGCCAACAGTAGAATGCAGGAGGCAGAAGAACGAATCAGCAAGGTGGAGGACAGATTAGTGGAAATCACTAATGCGGAAGAGAAAAGAGATAAAAGATTGAAAGGAAATGAGCTGAGTCTCAGAGAACTCTGGGATAATGTTAAACGCACCAATATCCATATTATAGGGGTGCCAGAAGGAGAAGAGAGAGAAAGAAGGGGACAGAAAAAATATTTGAAAAGATAATAGCTGAAAACTTCCCTAATATGGGAAAGGAACCACCCACTCAAATCCAGGAAGCGCAACGAGTACCATATAAAATAAACCCGAGGAGGAACACCCCGAGACACATATTAATAAAAAAGACCAACATTAACGACAAAGAAAAAATTTTGAAAGCAGCTAGGAAAACGAAACAAATGACATATACAAGGTAACCCCAATAAGGTTATCAGCAGATTTTTCAGCTGAAACTCTGCAAAATGGCATGATATACTTAATGTGATAAAAGGGAAAAACTTCCAACCAAGATTGCTTTTCCTGCAAGGCTCTCATTCAGATTTGAAGGACAGATCAAAACCTTTACAGATAAACAAAAGCTAAGAGATTTTTGCAACACTAAAACAGCTTTACAACAAATCTTAATGAACTTCTCTAGTCAGAAAAGGAAAGACCACAACCAGAAACAGAAACGCCACAAATGAAAAGGCTCACCAGGAAAGGCATATATACAGTAAAAATACTAAATCATCCATACATATTTATGCTACCAAAATCAGAAATCGTGAGAAGAGAGCACAAATGCAGGTCACTGGAGAAGCATGTGCGATTAAGAAACCAACAACTTAAAACAATCTTATTTGTATATCAAAACTTCAGGGTAAAAGAGCAACAAAAACCCCAAACAGTTAATACAGTGGCAATAAAAACATATATATCAGTAATTACCTTAAATGTTAATGGACTGAATGTCCCAACCAAAAGATATAGACTCGCTGAATGGATACAAAAACAAGACCCATATATATCTTATCTTCAAGAGACCCATGTCACTTCTAGGGACACATACAAATTGAAAGTGAGAGGATGGAAGAAAATATTCCATGCAAACAGGAATCAAAAGAAAGCCAGAGTAGCAATACTCCTATCAGACAAAATAGACTTTAAAATGAAGAAAATTTTAAGAGACAAGGAAGGGCACTACATAATGATCAAAGGATCAATCCAAGAAGAAGATATAATAATTTTAAATATCTATGCATCCAACATAGGATCACCACAATATATAAGGCAACTGCTAACAACCTTAAAAGGAGAAATAAACAATAACACAATCATAGTGGGGGACTTTAACACCCCACCTACAGCAATGGTCAGGTCATCCAGACAGAAAATCATTAAGGAAACACAGACCCTGAATGAAGCATTAGATCAGATGGACTTAATAGAATTCATAGGACATTCCATCCAAAGCAACAGAATACACATTCTTTTCAAGTGCGCACGGAACTTTCTCTAAGATCACATCCTGGGTTACAAATCAAGCCTCAGTAACTTTACGAAAATTGAAATCATATCAAGCATCTTCTCTGACCACAATGCTATATGACTGGAAATCAATAACAAGAAAAAAATGGCCAAAAATACAAATACATGGAGACTAAAAAACACACTACTAAATAACCAGAGGATCACTGAAGAAATCAAAGAGGAAATTAAAAAATACCTAGAAGCAAATGACAACAAAGATATGACACTCCAAAACTTCTGGGATGCAGCAAAAGCAGTACTAAGAGGAAAGTTTATAGCAATAAAAGCCTAACTCAGGAAACAAGAAAAAGCTCAAATAAACAACCTAACTTTACATCTAAAACAGCTAGAGAGGGAAGAAGCCAGGTTATGGAAACAACCTAAATGCCCATCAACAGAGGAGTGGATAGGGAAGATATGGTACATACACACAAAGGAATATTATTCAGCCATTAAAAGGAACGAAATAACATTTACAGCAACATGGATGGACCTAGAAATTATCATGCAAAGTGAAACCAGTCAGACAATTAGACAGCAACACCCAATGCTACTGCTTACATGTGGAAACTAAAGAGACACAATGAACTTCTTTGAAGAACAGACAGTGACTCACAGATTTTGGAAAACCTTGGTTTTTCAAATAAGACAATCTGGGAGGTGGGGGGATGCACTGTGGGTTTGGGACACAAAATCTATCACATTGACTTGTGATGATCTTTGTACACCTATAATTGAAATAAAATTCATTGTTATTAAAAAATATGTTCAAGTGCAGGCTCTAATGTTCTGGTATAAATTTGGATAAGTAACATGAAAAGATGGTCAACATTAATAATTATTAGAGGAAAGCAAATCAGAACTATAATGAGCTATCACCTCTCACCAGTCAGAGTGGCTATCATCAAAATCTACAAACAATAAATGCTGGAGAGGGTATGAAGAAAAGGGAACGCTCCTATACTGTTGGTGGGAATGTAAATTGGTACAACCACTGTGGAAAACAGTGTGGAGCTACCTCAGAAAACAAAATATAAAACTACCATGTGACCCAGCAATTCCACTCTTGGGCTTATATCCAGACAAAACTTTTCTTGTAAAAGATGCCTGCACCCATAACATTCATTGCAGCACTATTCACTATTAGCTTGGACATGGAAAGAACCTAAATGTCCACTGACAGATGAATGGATTAAGAAGATATGGTATATATATATACACAGTGGAATACTACTCAGCCATAAAAAAAAACAAAATAATGCCATTTGCAGCAACATGGATGGACTTACTTCATACTAAGTGAAGTAAGTCAGAAAGAGAAAGCCAAATACCATATCATATCACTTATATCTGGAATCTAATATATGGCACAAAAGAACCTTTCTACAGAAAAGGAACTCAATGTCTTGGAGAACAGACTTATGGTTGCCAAGGCGGAGGGGGAGGCAGTGGGACTGTGAACACTGCTTAGATATTTAGGGGATGCTCAGGCATTTTAATATCGACAAGCAAATATATAAATGTAAATCTGCTCTCCCTCAGACATATGTAACATATGGTTGAATGTGGAAAACCACTGTTAAACATTTAACATATGAATACCATTAAAACACATTAATACCATTAAAAACATTGTTATACATTTTAACATATTAATAGCCACATTGAGTGCTGTAGATGAAGAGTGCTGTAGATGAGCCATTATAATCAACTGACCATGTTGATTATAATGGCTAGGAATTATGAACCTTTGGCAATAAAACAGTCCTTAGAAATCACTAGATTATTCCCCTCTCATTCTGGAGATGAGAAAACTGAGGCTCAGTAAGGCAAAAACCGGATAAAAGAGTTGCACAATTGGCCAGTGTCTAGTTAGGTATAAGAGTAAGACCTGTTGGGAGTTCCCTTTGTGGCTCAGTGGTTAACAAATCTGACTAGGAACCATGAGGTTGTGGGTTCAACCCTAGCCTCGCTCAGTGGCTTAAGGATCTGGCGTTGCCTTGAGCTGTGGTGCAGGTTGCAAACGCAGCTGGGATCCCACATTACTGTGGCTGGGGCGTAGGCTGGCGGCTACAGCTCCGATTAGACCCCTACCCTGGGAACCTCCATATGCCATGAGTGAGGCCCTAAAAAAGGCAAGAAGACAAAAAAAATAATAATAATAACAAATAAGACCTTTCAACTTTTAAATAAACAGTGAAAATATTGATCTAAAAATGTTGATCTTTTTAATTGAGAACACCAATTTTGGCAAGGATGTGGAACAATAAGAACTCATTGCTAGTGGGAATGAAAAATGGTACAATCATTTTGGAATAAGGTTAAGTGATTTCTTACAAAACTAAATATATTCATCCCATAAAGTTTACCAACTGCACCCTTTGGTTTTGACCCAATGGAGTTGAAAATTTATATCCACATAAAAACCTGCACATGGATGTTTGTAGCAGTTTTATTCATTATTGCTAAAATTTGGAAACAACCAAGAGGTCCTTCGATAGGTGGATGGATAAATAAACCATGGTGCATCCAGACAATGGAATTTTATTTAACACTAAGATAAGGAGTTCCCTTGTTACACAGTGGGTTAAGGTTTTGGTGTTGTTAATTTAGTGGCTTGGGTTGCTGCTGTGTCACATGTTCAATGCCTAACTCAGGGACTTCCACATGCCATGGGTGTGGCCAAAAAACAAAACCAAAAACCAAAAAAAAATCACTAAAATGAAATAAGCCACCAAACCAAGCCAGGAAAAGACATGGAGGAACTTTAAATGCATCTTTCTAAGTGAAATAATCCAATCTGAAAAGGTTACATACTATATGATTCCAACAATGTGATAGTCTAGAAAAGGCAACACTATGGAGACAATAAAAATATCAGCAGGGCTGAGAGTGGGATGGAGGGAAGAATGAACAGGCAGAGAACAGAGAATTTTTAGGATGGTAAAAATACTCTGTGATACCATAATAATGAACACATGTCATTAAATGTTTGTCCAAGCCCAAAGAGTGTACAACACCTATAGTGAACCATAATATAAACTATGGGCTTTGTGATTATGATGTATCACTATATGTGTGTGCATGTGTGTGTGTATTTATGTATATGTGTGTAATATTTAATCAATAAAACAGCAGGAATTATTCTTTTACAAGACAGAAATAAGCTGCTAAAATGGCAGAGTAACAAAACAGCCCCACGCCCACCCTTACAGCTGCTGGATTTACATATTGTATAGAAGAAAGCCATGTACAATATCTTACAAATAAGAGTGCAATAATATCAGAGTAAGACAACTATCTCCTGTCCCCACATCACAGGATAGAACAATTTCAAAGACTAGCTACTACAAATTACTGCTGTATAACACTGACATAAAATGGTAAGTGCACAGTATCTATGTAGACACAAACTAAGAATCCCAGAACTATTTTTGATCAACTAGACCCACTATCACACTCACATTTGATTACCTGAGGGATATGTTGTTTGCCACAGATGTCTGGTTTTCTTGGCTGTCCTGGAATGAAATGGAAAACTCTGCTTCAGGCCTCTGCACTTCTCACCCCCAGACAGAACTATGCAGAACCCCCAAGATTTTATCCCAGAGACACAATCTTTTCCTGATGAACAACTATTTTTCTACATTATCAACCAGTCTCTTAGGAGTTTGAAAAAAATACATTTAACTGTTACTTTCCGGTGATCTGACCATACAAAATCATCCCTCAACTTAGTTTTAACCAAATTTTGCTTCTCTGTCAATAAATTTGTCAATGCTTCAGTTCACAGAGGAATTGAAAAGAACTAATTTAGCTGTAAATTTCTATTCCTTCCTCTTTTCCACATTATTTCCTTTTTTCATGTGAGAGAGTTCTCTCCTATCACAGTAGGATAGGAAGGTATTTCTGCCCTCTCAAATCTTCATCTTCCTAGAGTACATACTTATATAGATTGTTTATTATCAAAGTTAAGTCAAGGACATAAGCAAGAGAGAATAAATGAAGGACAATCTTGGGTAGAGGTGCCATGGGAAGTTTACACTCCCATCCTTGAGTATGTGGATATGATACCTTAGAGAGTGTTAAGATGGGCCACAACATCACAGTGTCATAATACAAGACCCTCCTGGCCTACCTCTTTGAATTTATCCCCTACCACTCTTACACCAATTCATCCACTTCTCTGTTATCTGGCCCTTTGTTGCTCCTGTAGAATATATATCAAGTATGCCTAAGGGTATTGTGTCTGTTCTTCCTTCAGCTTAGATGACACTTTTCTCCATGAAACTGAAAGATTTAGTAACTTTCTATATTTGGGTTTTGACTCTCATTTCAAATAGAGCCCCCTAAGAATAGCACCTTCTCATCATACTCCTCTATCCCCTGCTTTATATTTTTTTAAATCACAATCTGAAATTATATTACTGTATTTGTTTATTGCTCTCATTTCTATTACATCATAAAATCTGGGAGGGCACAGACTTTATTGATTTTGTTTTTCACTCTATGCTGTTCCTGGGGTAGTACCTGGAATACAGTTTATGCTCTGTAAGGTTTTGTTGACTTACAGGGTGAGTGAGTGAACAAATTTTTCATACCAGTTTTAGAGTTTGTTTGCATTGTTCAGAACTGGGTGGTTTTCTCTTTTTACCCACTTCTTTTAACAGCTTTATAAAAGAGAATACAATTATATCCTTACGTAAGGAATAATTCCTATATATACAACAAGTCAATGAACCAAATTCTCTTCATCTCCCAAACCTCAGCAGAGCTTTTCAGTGCCTCTTCAGATTACTAAAAAGGTGAATTTTTGTGTTGGGCAAGTTCTTAGGTGGAATAAAAATATACTAGTGAAGAGGAAGGTGTTAATACATGATTCTGTGCTCTTTTAAGAATCTTTATGTTCTTCCTCATGACCAAAAGGCAGTGGGTGTCTGTGAATCTATACGGTATCACAACAAAAGAGCAGAAATTTCAAATTCAGACAAACATGGGTTTACTCTCCAATTTTATTACTGTGTGACTTTGAGTCAATTATTTACTCTTTTCACATTCAGCTTCTCAATGATGATATTGGAATTCATCAACGGGTTAAAGAAAATCAAAAAGAACCTGCTTAAGATGAGAGACACATAGTAGGCACTTAATATTTCCTTTTTGCTACATACAACCTCCTAGAAAATATCTACTCTACAAGTTCTAAATCAATGATATTCAAATTGTAGAGCACAAGATTCCTTAGGTTCTTAGATGCTGTAGAGATGCTCCCATGTTTGGATGAGAAGGTGGTGGGAGGTTATGAGGGGGTGGAAGTAAGAACAGATGCTGAAGGAAAGGGCTCATGAATGAGGCCTTCCATCAGAGCAATCCAATGTTTTATACTTTGAAATTCTAAATGCTTTATATTTTACAAGGAAGACAGCTTTAGATTTTGTATCTTATTATATAAAAACACATAAAAATTTTAAAACTCTTTAACCATGCATAAAAGCTACCTGTAGTTAATTCACTGAGGGAGAAAGATTCAATGGAACACAAACAGAAAGTATTGCTACTTCTTCTAGCTACTACTTTACATCTCTTCTGACAGTTTCGGTCATATCTTACAATTCTCCTAGTTATTTTCCTTCATTAACATGTTATCTCAACATTCAGAGAATTAAAACGTCTGTAGCGCTATCTATGAACAAAATTTCAACATCTCATTCAATATAAAGCTTCCACTTTCTCTGGCCCTGGGCTGGGAAGGATTCAGGGAAAAGGAGGCTAGGTTTTGCCTATCTCTCCCTTTTGTCCCTTTTCCCTGTGTTGCTTTTGGACATGGTTTCAGGAGGCAATGGTAGAGAACAGTGGCGAGGAGCAGGTGGAAAGAAGATGGGGATAAGGGACAGAAGAAGTCCTCTTTGACTAGCATTGTTGTATTTTGGCACAAGTGGCCACTGGGTATGGCAGATATTCAAAGCCAGCTCTTTCTCTCAGGGAGCACAATGGATATCATTCAATGACCTTGACACTGAAACTTCGATGACACACAGAATGCCACTTCTGGACAGCCACTTACAAATCTCCCTTGATACCAGCCTTCACCAGCCCATTCCACTTGGACCCTCCTTAGAGGGTCAGCGCATCATCCCAGTGGACCTCTTTCTAAAAGCACTACTCAAGATGACCCCAGTCTGGTCCCTTGGCAGAATCTACTTTGCCCACCTGAAACAGGCAGACATCCTTCTCTACCAATGTGTGGAAGTAAAGGCCTTTCGCAACACATCACAGCCTTTGCTGCCAGAGATGCCAATAAGGTTCTCACTTTCATATATTTTCTAAGTCCCTTTGTCTCTTGTATTCTGGAATACATACCCAGCTTTCTGATGATTTTCTGATGCACAAACACTTACTTGAGATGTTGGGGGGAAAAAAACCTATCCTTCAACTGGAAAAGAGGAAAAATGATCTTTTAATCTGATAAAGAAAATTAGCTTTCTTTAATATTCAAACCTTCTTTTATGTAGCTTGGATGTGGCTGATAAGCTAAAATTGGCAAGCACTGTAAGAATGATCCTGGACTTTTTCTCTTTATTGGTACATGGCTTATCCTTTTCTCACCTTTAGGTCTTTGGCTATAACTAAGAGATATATAAATCCTCTGAAATTTCACTTCTCTGAAATTACTACCAGCAAAATGTTGGTGAACCTTTCCATAATCAAGACCATAGTAAACACATTATTCCCATCATCGATTTCTTCCCTTTTCTTTTACACCTCTGCCTTTCTCCTCTCTTCCCCACTCAATTGAAGAGCCAATATTGACAACCTGGTGTGTATAGCCTTCCATAAATTATAATCATAACACATAATAATGAATTTCTTTTCACTAACAGTGATGACAGTCTTAGCTTATCATTCATACACTTATCTGTCACCTGCTTTTATCATTTTATACTAAATCTTGGAAATCTCTCCCAAGTCAATTGTCCCAGAGAAAATTTTATATTTTCCCTAGCTGCTTTATTCTATGCTGTGAATTTGCAATAATTTAATCAACCATTTTCCTTTTGATGGACATCCACTTTGTTTTCAGATTTATATATCCTAGTGGTTTATTTTTCTGTAGAATAAATTCCCAGCTGACGCAATGCTGAGTTGAAGAGTGTGTGTATTTTGAAGTTAAATAGTTGCTGCCAGATTTTTGTAAGAAGACTATAATATATAACATTTCTACTTGCAAAGTATGAGGCTACTCTTTATACTATAATCCTACAAGGACTGTTATCCCTTCTTACATTTTCATTGATCTTATAAGCATAAGTAGTATGTCATTTTTAAAATAAACTTTTCCTGACCAACAGTGAGCTGAACAACTCTCAGTATATATATTTTTGTCCCTTTGGATTTATTCCTTTTTTTCTTTTTTGTTTTTTGTCTTTTTGCCTTTTCTGGGGCAGCACCTGCGGCATATGGAGGTTCCCAGGCTAGGGGTCTAATTGAAGCTATAGACGCCGGCCTACGCCAGAACCACAGCAACACGGGATCCGAGCCACGTCTGCAGCCTACACTACAGCTCACAGCAACGCCGGATCCTTAACCCACTAAGCAAGGCCAGGAATCGAACGCACAACCTCATGGTTCCTAGTTGGATTCATTAACCACTGAGCTACAATGGTAACTCCTGGATTTATTCTTTTATCAGCTATCTATTAATGATGTTCTTTGTTCATTTTTATATTTTTCATGTCATTTTCTTATCAATTTGCAAGAGCTCATTTTATCCTAAAGTTGTTGATCTCATATGTATTGTGAATATTTCCCTCCATCAATCATTTATTATAGATTTTGTTTATATTTTGTCATAGAAATGTTTTCTGAAAATTAAGACAGTTAAATATGTCTAATTTTTGTTTTTGCTTTGTCCAGTAGAGATATTTGTCATTATTACGTAAGCCTTCCAAATTTCTAGGTTATACATACACTTATATAATTTTAAATATTTAAATTTACATGTAATTCCTTCACTGCTTCCTTTTTATATGGAGTAAAATTCAGATTTATCTTATTTATGAAAAATTGCCAATTGTTCTGGAGCTATTAATGGAGAAAAACTATTACTTACCAAATTTAATATTACCTTTATCATATCTTATATGCCTTGGTTCTATATTTTAATTCAATTCTTACTTTTTTCTATTACAATGCCAACATCATACTGTCTTTACTGCTATATCTTTAGAGTATATTTTAATTAGTGATTAAATATGCTTCTCCTCACTATTCTGATAATGTTTTAGCTCTTTTCAGATAATCTATACTATCATATCTAATTTTTTTCTTTGGCCACACCTGTGGCATATTGAACTTCCCAGGCAAGGGACAGAATCTGAACTGGAGCTGTGACTTACACCACAGCGGCAAAAATGCCAGATCCTTAAACCACTGCACCACAGCAGGGAGTCCTCATATCTAATTTTTTTTAATATTACCTGCTTTCAAAATAGCATGTTATTTGGAGAAAATATTTCATAAAAAATATTTGTTTGGGTTATTATGATTTTATAAAATGAAGTTAATGGTTTCTGTCCTAGGTCCAATGACCAATTAACAAAAATGATAGTTCAGAAGAACTGGAGTGTTGTTCCATTATAACTTAGAAAAACTTAAATTCCTATATATTATCAGTAATTCCACAAGTAACTCACTCTGATGCTTAAATGATCTGCTCAGAATTGCCTTCAGAAATTTAAGATGTTTTGGAATCATCAATTGCAAATGATCATGAGAACTGAGAATGTACCTGGACAACATAATTTCTATTCACCTCTAGTTCAAAGACTTTTTATTAAATATGTATGTTTGTGTGTGCATGGAGGGGAGTGGGTAGTAAGGAGTGAGTGGATCAGAAGGGTAATCAAAGATTGAAACGGAAAAAAAGAACAATAGGAAACAATAGTATGAAAATTGCCTTAATGTTCCTCCTCAATTTGCTTTCATTAAATAATTCCACACATTTTCTTTCAGTAGATACAACTGACCTTTGCCCTAGTGCCACTTGCTCATAAACAGGTCCCTAAGCACTGTGGAAGTCATCTGTGAAGAAAAGCACTAAATACTGCTCCTTGACATTTTGTTGTTTTAGGAGTCTAATTCTCTGGAAGCAACATTAAGTCAAATAAAGCCATTCAGCTTTTAATCACAGATGATATAAATCATCATGTCAGTTAACTTTAGGGTCCATAAATCTCTAAAAACATGGATTTATAACATAGGGACACAGCTTACCACAACTGGCTTTTTTAATTTGGTCGGAATGATTGACTTTGATAGAACAGATTTTGCAATTCTGCTTGCAACTCTATACCAAAAATGAAGGCTCTTCAGTTCACAGATTGTTGGCATATTAAGTATCAGCTTCACGTTTTCCCTGTTCAGACTAATTGTTTCTTTAATCTGTGATTGCTGACACATGTGCAGTTGTGCAAGTTTAATAGGAAGAGAGATGACTGTGATATATTTCAGTTATACTAGAATATTCAATTTTAATTGTCTTCCTTGCTAAGACACCATTATTTTATTTGATGATTTAATAAGCAGAAAGCCAACAATAAAGTTTAAGAGTTTAAGATAGTTACAGATAAATGTTTAAAGTATAACATACTCCAAAAGATGTGTTCATAAAAAATACAGCTAATGTTCAAGGTATGGGAACAACCTAAATGTCTGTTGACAGCTAAATGGATAAAGAAGAGGTAGTAAGTACACATACACAATGAAATACTATTCAGCCACAAAAAATGAAATAATAAAATAATACCAGGATTATTTGCAGTAACAGAACTGGAGATTATCATACTAAATCAGAAAGAGAAAGACAAATGTCATATCACTTATATAAGGAATCTAAAATATGAAACAAATGAACTTATCTACAAAACAGAAGTAGACTCACAGACACAGAGAACAGACTTGTGGTTGCCAAGAGGAAGGAGGGTAGGGAGGGATGGAATGGGAGTTTGGTATTAGCAGATGCAAACTGTTATATATAGAATGGATAAAAAAGCAGGCCCTACTATATAGCATAGGGAACTACATTCAATATCCTGCAATAAACCATAATGGAAAAGAAATGTGTGTGTGTGTGTATAAAAAACTGAATCACTATGCTGTAAAGCAGAAATTGACACAATGTTGTAAGTCAACTATACTTCAGTAAAACAAAACAAAATAAAATGTGACTAATGTTGTAAAGGGTGGTAGAGATTGGAGTTGCTCTCCACTGATTTGCCTTGCTTGGCTTGTTCAGACCACCTATCACAATAAACTTTCAAAATCTGTGCTTTCAAGATTCTATCAACTTACCCTAATCTCATAGCAGGCACGGACATTGAGTCAAGTGCCCCGCAGCTGACTGATAGGCTGATGCATTTTTAGAATGGAACAGAGTGAAGCTGAACCAATGCAGTGGCTAAAATAAGAAACCATTTTAACTCCATTGTAAAGACAGCCACCCAAATCATCCCCCCAAATAATTCCAACTGTTGGGCTGCAATACTGAAAACACATATTTGTTCTTTTTTTGGCATGCATTCTTTATGTACTTCTCAGTCTTTCCCTCCTACTGACTGAGGATCTCATCGTCCTCTTGTGCTGGAAGTTTCAGGGCTGTTATTATATCCACGCTCTCACATGATGCCTCTGTTAAGTTTGGTTCAGCATTTCCATTATAAAACACATAAGCTTCCAGAACAAACTTATTATAACAGTCTATGAGGGAAAGAATTGCTCCCAGCTGAAACTTAGTATATACTACATTCATTTTCAGTCCAGAAGGCACTTGTCTTCTTTAACATATTATAAAATTTCATACCATGCTTTTACTTTCTTTAGTTGATTCTGTCAGTATAAGATGAAAGACTAAAGTAGAGAAGCAAAGAGCCGTTCATCCTACATTTAGCCCATTTTCTCTAGGACACAGTTCTTTTTCCTTTCTCAACCTAAAGCCAAAGTTTCAGGTTTCAACACAATATCCCAAGGGTCCCTTTTACCAGGTCTTGCTCTGGTCAGTCCTAGACTCTAAGATTACAGGGATCAGGGAACCACACAAGAAGGTGTTTTATTCTCCCATACTCAGAAGCAATTGTGAATTAAAATATGTAAAATGTAAAACACTGAAAACTTTCCAAAAATTACTTCAGAACAAAGCATGAAAAGAGCAATCCATTTTTGGATTAAGTATTTACATTTTACAGGATATTTATTTAAGTTGTTTTACTTTTGGATGTTGGAGGGAAAGGAAAATGAAAGCAAAGCACAAGTGAGCCTGTAAAATGGGAATTCAACTACTGAATATTGTTACAATTTTATTTGTTTAGTAATAAAAAATTAGAAGTTAGGTAAACAGTATTTTTTAACATAACTTGAACCTGAGAATCTCTTCACTGGTTTAACAAACATGCAGCTTTATCATATATCTTCATAATAAATATCTACAAATGGAATCATTGTGATTAAATTACTACTCCTCTGAGTCTAAGGAGGAAACATGTCACCTCTGGGAGAGACCTTTAAGAGAGGAGCCAGGGGAAAACCTGCTCAGAAAAGAGGTTAATGGGGAGCCAGGGGATGGTTAGAAAACTGTAACCGCTTGATCTTTGAATCCAGACCTAAATTGCTATGTTAGGCATCCATCTTTTTCTGGCTCCACCCTGATATCCATTCCTATTTCTTCGACTGCCACTGGACAGATGATTTATAGAAAGCTAATACAGGTCTTCATGGACCAGGAATCACATGTAACTCTGCATTATGCTGCTTTCATCCTGAAGCAAAAGACACTGTGTCTATAGTAGTCCGTTCTTTGTTCTTAACACTTAACACTTTGGCTAAGCCAAAGGAGTTTTATATTCATACCCAAGATCAATCCAACAGACAGTTCTAACATCTTGTTGAGATGGGCAAGTTGCTTCAAAGACAAGTTTCAACACAAATGCAGGTGCCTGCAGCACCTATAGGAAAATAAAAAGGAAAGGGCTGATACTTCATTGTAGATGTAAAATAAGCTACATGAATATCTATTGCTTCCTGTAGGCTATCATATGACATTTAAATCTACCCATTGACTTTTATTTGAGAACCTATTTCAAGCCAAGCAGCATGCTGTAAGTTGAGAAAGGGAGTGTTAGGTAGAAAACGTAAAAGACAATGTTTGTGCCCCAAAGCAATTAACGGTCTTATCAGTAAATCAACAAAAATGTCATGAGCTTCAAGTTAAATAATATTTTAAAAGTCACTTGGTAAATACTTAAGTCTATACATTTGTTAGTAAATACTAATAAATAATAGCTAAAACAAAAATCAATAGATTTTAATTTTTCAGGAAAATTGCTAATCCTAAAAATAACATATCAGGTTAACCCTTCCTACATAACATGGTATGCAACTAGCTTTCATTGAAAGAGAATGAGATTTGAAGCCAGACATCTCTGGTAATTTACTAGGTAAGTAAACCTTTCAAGCAAATTTCACCTTTTGAGCTTAAGCTTCCCCATCTACATAAATGGGAAACAATTTCTTCTTCTGATAGATATTTATATGTGTAGAATAGGTGAATTAATATACCCCAAGCCCTATGAAAATAGTAGGCATGCCCTTGATCTGCCTCTAAAAACAGACTATAGTCAAATTTCTCCACACAGTGGTGATGAGAATGACAAGCAAATATGACTAGGTCTTTATTTTTGTTTACTAAGAGGAAAGGGAAGTGCATTCTTAAAGTTTATTTCTATAATAGCAATGTGCTATTTTAAGTCTTCTCTCGAAAAAGAAACCTATGAGCCCCTAAAACCTGGATAGAAGATCATACTATCCTTTTTAAAGTTGGCGCTCACTAGAAACCACACACTCCAGCAAACATACATTTCACACTTCTGTTTATTTTTATTTTGCTCAATTCTGGTTAAAAAAACCAGTCTTCTGTGAACTTACCTTGAAACTTGCTGATTTTATTCCATTCAGTTCCCTAAACACAGGAGTCATGGTCCATCTTTTCCTCTCACAAGTGCAGAATGACGTCAGACCCAGACTCTAATAAGTTGCCTTCAGATTTCAATTTTGAACAGACCAGAAATAGTCAGTAAGAACTGGATGATTGCACCTGTGAAATGAACAACCTGCACTCCAATTTACCTCTGAGTCCCTTCTCCTCAGGCTTTCCCAATCATTTGGCCCCTAATGGGTCTCTTTTGCTGCTTATCACTCTCTATCCCCATCAATTTTCATTGCTCTGTACAGCTTCTTTATCACTTTTTGTTGTCAAGAACATAACTACTTTTGGATCAGACGCTTGCCATAAATTCCTGAAATAGACATCTAGCCCATAAAGAATAGAAATGAATAGGCTAGTTTTAAATGTCACCAGTAGATAGTTCATCTCAGTAGGTGTGATTGTTAATACTTTCACATCTCTAGCTCAAAATTGAAATTTTTCCAGTGCCCCAGGCATAATTATTTTCCTCCAGATGACTTGGAAGCCAGTATTACAGGATCCACCTACACATTATGTTTGACCAAAACACTGACATCAAGCAGAATCACAAAAATCTATTTATGTATACTCCTTAGTGTTGGTGGCCTTGATTTCTTAGGAAACATCAACTTATTCAGATGGAATAAAATTCGATAGCATTGGCAATTACTGACTTCTGCTTTAGATTAATGTCCACATATGAAAAAACTGGGGTTTTGTGATTCAGAATGTAGAAAAAATGTCAATGACACCGAAACTTTATATACCATACTTCAGCTGACAGCACAATTTAGGGTTGAGTTACACACCCTTAAAATGAAGGCTTCCAATAGAAATGCTGACAGGCCCTTTACTTACAGGGAACTATTTGCCACTAGAATAATAACAATTTATTATATTTAAATGGATCCTTCTATAAAACATTTAAAAAACTGTCAACCTCTATCCTTTCTATACACAAGTATCTCTCATGCAAGTCAATAGCAAAACTGTATACATATATATATAATTTACTTAGTTATTATGTGTTTATTACATATATGAGATTCACCCACCATATATTAGTCTCTGGGAACCTTTGCAAGTTCCAGTTCTAAAACAATAGGAAGACAGTCTGTGTCACTATGATTTGCAAATTTTTCTAAACATCATGAAATCAAGACATATTGCTTCCAGCCTTATTATCTTAGAAGTTCAACACAATTTTAAAATACATGTTCAGGGGGTGGCTAAGATAGTGTAGTAGGAATACTTTGAGCTCACCCTCTCCCATGAGCATACCAATTACAATTATTTACAGAGAAACTGTCTGTGAGAATGAGAGCAACTATCTATGAGAAAAGGTATTTTACAACTAAAGATATAAAGAAGGAACCACAACAAGATTGGTAAGAGGAGTGGAGATACATTACAGTCAAGATCCACACTCCCAGGTAAGAGATTCACAAATGGAAAGATAATCACAACTGCAGAAGTTCTCCCCAAGGAGTGAGGGATTACAAGCCCCACACCCATCTCTTCAGCCTGGGGTCCTGCCCTGGGAACATGAGCCCCCAAAATATCTGGCTTCGAAGGCAAGTGGGGTTTATGAATGAAAGTGTTGGAGGGCTGTAGGAAAACAGGTCTCCTTTTAAAGGGCACACACAAAATCTCAGACATTCTGAGTCCTAGCACAGAGGCAATAGTTTGAAAAGAAAATATGGGTTCAAGCTACCTTCTGATTCTAGAGAGCCCACCTGAGAGGCAGGAAGCAACTGGGAATATCCCTGGAGACATAGATAAACAGCAGCAATTTGGGGGTGCTCATTCTACCAGGAGACTTCCTTTTCATCTATTAGTGCTGTAGCCTTACCCATCCACCATCAGGTAGGCACCAATCCTAGGATTCCCCCAAGTCCTTCAGCTGGCCACCTCAGGACACAGCCCAATGCACCAATGGGTGGCACAAACTCAGGGCCCTCTGGGCCTTGCAGATGGATGCCCAAATACCCAGCCAGGCCCACCAGTGTAATAGCAACCATCACATGATACAGGGTTTTTCAGTGAACCATCCTTGCTAGCACCCCCACAGTACTTGGATCCACCAAAATGGAAGGGTCCACACAGCTCACCTAAGGGGAACCCCTAGAGTATATAGCTCTGTGACCATTGGAGATTGTGCTACTGGATCCCATGGAACATCGCCTCAAAAGTCCACTTATCCAGAATTGGGAAATACAGCAGACATACTTAATACATAGAAATAAACATAGAGAATTAGGAAAAAGGAGGAGGCAGAGGAAGTTGTTGCAAATGAAGTAATGAGACATAACCTAAAGAAAAAGACTAAATGAAGTATAAATAAGCAATCTATGTGAATTCAAGAATTCAAGCTAATAATCATAAAGATGATTGACCACCTGAGCAATGCATGGCTATTCACATGAGAATTTCAACAAAGAGTAAAACTATAAATAGGAACCATTAAATAGGAATATAAATACAAACAGACCTGAAGAATATATAAGCACTCCACATAGGGCCCCAGTAAACACATATAATATATATTAAAAAACATAAAGGAAGAAATTGACAGTAACAATAATAATAGGAAATTTAAACATCCCATTTACTTATATATAGAGAGAGAAGGTTTCATTTAAAGGCAGCAGAATACACATTCTTTTCAATTTCCCATGGAATATTCTCTAAGATAGATCATATGCTGGGTTACAAAACAAATACCAAAAGATCTAAGATTGAAATCACATAAAGCATTTTTATCTACCACAAAACTATGAGATCAGAAATCAACTACAGGAGTTCCCTTTGTGGCTCAGTGATTAACAAATCCGACTAAGAACCATGAGGTTGTGGGTTCGATCCCTGGCCTTGCTCAGTGGGTTAAGGATCCGGAGTTGCCGTGAGCTGTGGTGAAGGTTGCAGACGCGGCTCAGATCCTGCGTTGCTGTGGCTGTGGCGAAGGCCGGCAGCTACAGCTCCTGTTAGACCCCTAGCCTGGGAACCTCCATATGCCGCGGGTGTGGCTCCACATTAAAGGCAAAAAGACAAAAAAAAAAAAAAGAAAGAAATCAACTACAAGGAAAAAACTGTAAAAATTACAAATACATGGAAGCTTCACAATATGCTATTAAACAACCAATGTGTCACTAAATAAATCGAGAAGTAAATTTAAAAAAGTCCCCTAGAGACAAATGAAAATGGAAACACAATAATCTAAAATCTATGGGACACAGCAAAAGTACTTCTAAAAGAGAAGTTTAAAGTGATATAATTCTACCTCAGGAAATAAGAAAAATCCCAAAGAAACTATTTAACCTTACACCGAAAGGAACTACAAAAAGAAGAAAATGAAATTCAAAATTAGTTCAAGGAAAGAAATGATAAACATCAGTGTGGAGGGAGTTCCCATTGTGGCTCAGCAATAATGAACCTGACTAGTAAACATTAGAATGCTGGTTCAATCCCTGGCCTCGCTCAGTGGGTTAAGAATCTGGCATTGCTGTGAGTTATGGTGTTGGACTATAGATGCAGCTCGGATTCCAAATTGCTGTGACTGTGATGTATGCTGGCAGCTGTAGTTCTCATTCAACCCCTATCCTGGGAATTTCCATATGCTGCAGGTGAAGCCTTAAAAAAAGCAAAAAAAAAAAAAAAGAAAGAGAGAGAGAGAGAGAAAGTAAAGCAAAAAAAGAGCAGTGTGGAAATAAATGAAATTGGGACTAAAATCAATAGCAAATCTCTATAAAATTAAGACATGATTCTATGAAAAGATAAACAAAATTGATAAACTTTTACCAAATTCATTCTGGAAAATGAGAGAGCCCAAATAAATAAAACCAGAGATGAAAGAGGAGAAATTACAAACACCACCACAAAAATACAAGAGGTAATTAGAGATTACTATGAACAATTAAATAAAAATAAAATAGACAACAACGAAAAATGGAAAAATTCCTAGAAATATACATTCGTCCTAGACAGAATCAGCATGATACAGGAAATATTAACAGACAATTTACCAGAAATGAAATTGAATCAGTAATCAACTCCCAACAAACAAAAGTCCATGTCCAGGAGGATTTACAAGTGACACCTCCCAAACATTTAAAGAAGTGTGAACACCTCTAATTCTCAACTTATTCCAAAAAATTTGAAGAGGAAGGGATGCTTCTAAAATCCTTCTAGGAGGCCAGCATCACCCTGATATCAAAAAGAGAGAAAGATATCACAAAAAAGTAAAATTACAGGCCAATATTACCAATGAACATAGACGAAAAAAATCCTCAACAAAATACTAGTAAGCTGAATCCAACAATGCATTAAAAGGATCACACACAATGATCAACTGGGATTTATCCAAGAGATAAATTTTCAATATCTGCAAATTAATCCATGTCATACATTACATTAACAAACTGAATAATAAAAATCATTAAATCATCTCAATAGATTCTGAAAAAGCTTTTAACAAAATTCAATATTCATTTATGGTAAAAAACTCTCAACGATGTGATTATATAGGGAATATGCCTCAATACAATAAAGGCCATATATGACAAACCTAAAGCCAATATCATACTCAACAATAAAGAGACAAAAACATATCCTTTAAGATCGGGAACAAAAACAAGGATACCCAGTATCACCACTTTTATTCAACAAAATTTTGCAAGTCCTAGCCATAGCAATCAGAAAAAAAAAAGAAAGAAAAGAAATCCAAAGTGGAACGGAAGAAAAAAAAGCTATCATTTTTCACAGATAACATGAATATAACACAATATAGAGAAAATCCTAAAGATATACCATAAACTATCAGAACTAATATATTAATTCATTAAAATTGCAGGATACAAAATTAACACAGAAATCTATTGCATTCTAACAATAACACCAGTAACAACAAACTATCAGAAAGAGACATTAAGAAAACAATCACATTTAAAATTTCATCAGAAAGAATAAAACACCTGGAAATAAATCTAACCAAGTAGGTAAAAGACTTGTGCTCAGAAAAAAATATAAGGCACTGATAACGAAATTTAAGACAACACAAAAAGGGAAGGATATATCATGCTAATGGATTGAAAGAAGTAATATTGTTAACAATGACCATACTACTGAAGGCAATCCATAGGTTCAATGCAATCTCTATCATAATATCAATGGGATTTTTTTTCCACAGAAAAAAGAACAAATGATACTAAAATTTATACAGAAACACAAAAGACTCCAATTAGACATAACAATCTTGTGAAAGAAAAATAACGCTGGAGGTATCACACTCCCTGACTTCAAATTATATGGAAAGCTACAGTAATCAAAACATTATGGTGCTGGCACAAAAACAGACATATAAATCAATGGAACAGAAGAGAAAGCTCAGAAATGAATGCACATTTATATAGCTAATTAATCTGCAACAAAAGACTAAAGACTATACAGTGGGAAAAAGACATACACTTCAATAAATGGTGTTGGTAAAACTGGATTGCTCCTAGCAAAATAATCAAAATAGACTGTTTTCTCACACCACATATTAAAATAAACTCAAAATGGAGTTAAGATTTAAATATAAGACCTAAAATCATAAAACTCCAAGAAGAAAACCTAGGTAATGGGCTCTTTGAACATCAGTCTTAGTAATATTTTTAAGGATACATCTCCTCAGGCAAGGGAAGCAATAGCAAAAATAAACAAATGAGACTACATCAAACTAAAATATTTTTGCACTGTAAAGAAGACTATCAATAAAATGAAAAGGCAGCCTATGGAAAGGGAGAAGATAATATGATATATTTGATAAAATGTTAATATTTACAATATATAACAACTCATACATTCAACATCAAAAACAAACATCCTGATTAAAAAATGAACATGGGATCTGAATAAACATTTTTCCAAAGAAGATATTTAGATGGCCAATGGACAAATGAAAAGATACTCAAAGTCATAATCATTAAGGAAATGCAAATCAAAACCACAGTGAGATACCATCTCATACCTACCAGAATGGCTATCATCAAAAAGACAACAAATAAAAAAATGTTGCCAAGGATGTGGAGAAAAGGGAAACTTCAGGCACTGCTGGTAGGGATGTAAACTGATGCAGTCATTGTGGAAAACAGTACATAATTTGTTCAAAAAATTAAAAATAGAACTGCCATATGATCCAGCAATTTCACTTCTGGATTGTACCCAATGAAAATGAAAATACTAATTTGAAAATATATATGCACTCCAATGTTCACTGAATGATTTACAATAGCCAGGATATGGAAGCAACTTAAGTATATATCTATAGATAAATGGGTACATAAACACACACACAATGGAAGATTATTCAGCCATTAAAAAAATGAAATATTGCCCCTTGTGACAACATGAATAGGTATAAAGGGCATTATGCTAAGTGAAATAAATGGAAGAGAAAAAGAGACATCATATGATCTCATCTGTGTGTGGAATTTAAAATGCAAAACAAGAGTTTTCTGGTAGTTCAGTGGGTCAAAGATCCAGCATTGAAACCTGTTATGACATGGTTTGATCCCTGCCCTAGGAACTTCTGCATGCCACGATGTGGCCAAAAAAAATACAAAACAAAAAATGACTCGTAGATACGTAAAACAAATGTGGTTTCAGAAAGGAAGTGAGTAGAGGACTGAGCAAAACAGTTGAAGAGGATTAAGAAGTACAAACCTTCAGTAATTTAATAAATAACCAGAGGGATATAATATGGAATATGGTCAATATTATTGTAATAACTTAGTATGAGACAGATAGTTACTAGACTAGATGGTGATTATTTCATAATGTATGCAGATATCAAATCACTATGTAGTGCACCTGAAACTAACATAACATTTTATGTCAAAGAAAAGAAAAACATATATATGTACATTCATCAGAACAGAAACACAGATTGATGTGGCTCAGAATTACTTCAAATATTAGAAAAATAAAGCAGAAGCAATGATAACTAATTGAATGTATTTGATTTGTTTTTTATAGTTTATATTGTGTTTTGTTGTTTTATAGTTTATATTGTGAAGTGATACATAGTAGAGGTTAGTATAAATTGGATGTCATGGAGAAGTATGCATTAATAATTTATTTAATTTTATACATAGTTTTCTCAAACAAATTTATATTATAACACTATATGTGCTTAGCATAGGTAAAAAACTTTAATCTTAAATTGAATCTTGAGCTAAACTCTCTAATAGGGTAAATAGCCAGAAAGAGCTCTTAGCTCCAAAATAATTGATAGTACATTTAAATTCAGAGTTTGTCATCTTAAGAATGTTGTTTGCTTCATATCAAAATTAAAAGATGAATCTAGATACTCCCTTTTACCCCTCCCTAGTCTATGCTCATACAAGAGGGATTTGAAACGTGAGTTCTGCTTCAGTCTCTGCCTGGTTCTCTCACTGAGAAAGTATTAGGCTCAGGCTGTAGTGAGGTTGCAATGGCAGGATTTTAGCCAATTTGACCTGGAGAGTGAAAAATATTTATAATTCCATGCCCTAGACCTTTATACATAACACTGTAGTAAACGGCCTTGGGTTAGTTATGAATCTAGTAAGTCAGCACACCAATGCCTTAGCAGGAAAATAACCTCCTTCCAACTGATAAGTATGTTTTAAATTGTTTTGAGATGTTGGAATAAAAAATGTTCTATAAACACAAAGTATATACACAGTGTTAAAAATTCACTCTGGCTCCCTCTGTCTTACTAGTAGAGCTCATTTGTCATGACCTGTAGCACTTCTGTTTTTGTTTTTTTAATTTGCTATCCTTACTGGTGCTAAACCAATTGGTATTCATTCAGCTAAGCCTGGCAGAATTTCCTATACTCCTGACCATTAGTTAGTCAGGATCCAAATGGTGCTCTGCAGGAGCAGAGAGCCAAAGCATTCAATTTACTATAACTTGGAAAGTTTTTATCAACTCCTTGGTTCAATTTCTTTAGCTTCAGTACAAAGGAACACATCTAGTGCAGGATTATGAAATGCATTTGCAACCAAACCTAGCCCAGAGCACTTGTAGAAAAATATTATAGATTTTTTTATTTGAAAGTTTTATTGAAGTACAGTTAATTGATGATATTGTGATAATACCTGCTATACAACAAAGTGATTAAGTTATACATATACACATGTACATTCTTCAGATTCTCTTCCCAAACAGATTATCACAGCATATTGGGCTTTGGGCTTTTCTGGTGATGGAAAGAAAGATAAGTGGTGCAATTATGTAATATAAAATTAAATAGCCTTTAGGAACTTGACATTCATTTTTTTCCCCAGATTTTATCCAGTGGATCATGTTTCTACATAGGCACACAGGTAAAGGCATGTTCAACTTTAACATATAAACTTGTGTGCATATGTCTAAAGCATTGTTAGTGCTCTGCTAGAATGACACCCCAAGGCCCATACAATAGTTTGTATTTATCTCTGAAATTGTATGACTTTCACAACAATTTAATACGTAGACACAGTAAACACTTTTAGAGCACTGAAATTATACTAAATACAAAGTGATAGATATGACCCTTATACTTACATCCCTATGAAGACATAAAATTAGCCTCTGATGAACTCAGGAATTTTCAGCTCATGATCAGAAACTTACAGTTCTCAGACATGGACTTACCTTCTTTCCTCTCACATAGCAAGTGCTGTGCCTTTAACCCTCGTTACCACATCTGATTTACAAAGTCTGCAAGCATGGTGAAGTCTGTTTGTGTTAGAGGAGAGATTTGCATTTCTTCTTTTCCACCCTTTGTAAACATTGTTCCACTTTAGCAAAGTCAGTCATTTAGGCACCTCTTTGACAAGGGACTTAAAGGAATGAGGTTGACAGTACCAGAGTCAAAGATACTTGTTCAAAAAATAAGACGAGTTTCATGAATACTTGCAGCAGCAATTGCAGATGTTCATTTAAAAGTAGAAGCACATTAATTATTGCAAGACTATTTAAGGTATTTGCATTTATTTCTGAATAAAAAAAATGAAGTCAAAAGGCAAGGTGCGAAGAAAGAAAGTCAAGGCTGGTACAGAAAGGCAGGGTGGTTGTGGGATTTTATCCCATAAGGAACCTTATTTTGCACAACAGGTGGCCAACGGGAATTTTATCCCATTATCTTACAGGTACAGGAAGCTTTGCAATTCAGCCCCCTAGAGTGCTCATGGCAGATCCACTTCTATTCCCCTGTTATTTTTGCAAGTAATACTGCCGAAGACTCTATTAATCTGGTTTACAATTGCTGTGAAATTCAGGCTGTGGATAAAACAATTTTTTTTGAAATAAACAACAACAAAAGAGTGAGGAGGTTCAACAGCCCTAATACCTACTTGCTCTTCAACAATCTTTGCTAAACACTCCACTTTAGAAGGCCATTAAGTATCCCTGAATGTCCATTTCTATTGTAACTGGTTGGTGATTTCCTGGCTCTAAACCAGGTATCTAAACTGAGAACCTGTTCCTGCTCTTCTTTGTGGAAATGCAAACTATTCCTGAGGGTTGTAGGTCCCTTTTTCCAGTCCTGTGAGACTATATTCCAAACAATACACTACCTCATGAATGTTTATCGGTTATAGAAGTTGGTCAGCTTAGAGCATGTATGGTCAGGCCATTCAAGATGACCATTGGCTTGCTCTCTGCACATCCCCTGCTTCACCTACAGCCTACAACTTCCTCACATGACTAACCTTCCCTCTTAATCATAAAGCCTAATCCATAAATACCTACATACTTGCACTGGCACCACAAACCAACCCCACCCCAGCTAGTGATTGTTCTAATCTCTAGATTGCAATGACTTCCTTACAATAGTTTAACCAAAGAAGCCTGATGAGCCAATCTGAAGTCAGTTTCCCCCTATACCCATTAGAATGGGAGCCTCCTTAACCTACCCCACCTCCCCCAGCAAAGACTGTTGTGGCCCTGACTTGCTGATGAATGCTGTTCATGATAGGGTGTCACTCCAGGACCTAGGACACTTTTGCTTCAGATGTGTAAGATCTTCCATCTGTTTAACACTGACATCTCTCTTGCTGACGCTGGGTTCTCTTCAGACTCCGGGTTGCAAGTACAGGGCCTTCAGGCCTGTGGGGTGCAGCCCAACGGAGCAAAAGAAGGGCTGTATGAGAAGGAGGACCAACTTGTTTATCTGAGGTTGAGTAGTGATGCTTCTTATCTCCTTTATATGTGTAGTGTCACATTTCTCATTACACCAGAGCATTTCGGAATCCCTTGACTACCACATTCCATTTGACCCATAAGCATCACCTGGAACATGTTGATCATTTTACTTACCATACCTTGTTTTATTACTAAGTATTGGTATTTACTTATCTGTCTTCCCTGCGAGAATACGAGATCAAGGCCAGAGGGGAATCTATCAATTGTACTAATCATTTCATTGCCATTGCCATATAGTAGAAGACCTGACACAGGGTGGCACTTAATTAAATTATTACCCTATAATTTTTACCATACAGATGAATACTAGAGTTTTCTTTGTTAACATGGGTGACTCTGTTATGTACTACTGTAGTAGAGAAATTGAGTTTACAAGAAAAATAAGTTCTCCACAATGTACAGCCGAACACTGGTTCAAAAAGTAGATCAAACTCGGCATTCATGAATCTGAAATTCCACTTGTGGAGTTAAAATTCTGTATCCTCCATTCAATGGCAAATGTAATTACAAAGCTAATGGACAGAGTTTGAAGAATATTTTATTAATCATGATGTTCAGTTAGAACAAGACTCTGCTGAAACCAAAGCAAATAAATTATAGGCATAGCTAATAAGGTCTGGAAGTTGCTAGTACCCAAATCGTGGGAATACCCTCTAAATCTCCAAATTACTTTTAACCACCTTAAGTAACTGCTTTCTAAATGGACAGTCACCTATGAATCCAAAATAGATGTTTCCCTTTCCCCTTTGGGAATGCAGGCTGTGAATTCTGCAGTGCCTTCCCATACACTCCCCTGTAGAAATCAAGGTCCTTCTATAATTGACACAACAGTGTATGTGAAATAGTTAAAGGTTAAAAATCCAAGCTGTGGCAACCAGCAAGGCACATTATATACTATAACACTGTAGGGTCAATAGATTGCGTATTATTTTAAATGTTATTTAAATTATCTTCCAAGGGAGATAATTTTCAGCTGACTCTCCATCTTCCCAAAGAAGCAGAATTTAACACACCTCACTGACTCCACGTGGTGAGAAAACAACGACATTGAAGATATGGTCAGAGAGGACATTAAAAAAAAAGCAAAAAATTTTTAAGGACTCTACAAGCAAAGTTAGTCCAAGATGGTTGATCTCAGTGTGGGGTTCCTTGATCAGCAGTATTAACCTCACCAAAGAACTTGACAGAAATGCAAATCCTTGGGCTTCACTCCAAATCCACTGAATCAGAAAATCTGAGGGTGGGGCCCATTCATTTGTAGTTGAACAAGCCACCCAAGCAATTTTTAAGGCATGCTGAAGCTTAAATACCTATCATCTAAGGTGATAAGTAGACCCAGACATTTTTTTAAATTACTGTATGTAGGAGAGATCAACTGACCTACCCATAAAATTTGTGAGTATTCTCTTAAAATCAGAATCAATAGAACTGCAAATGTATTAAGGACCCTGATAAAAACAGTATCCATGTTAGCATAGTTGTGGGTAGACAACAAAGCATAAACACACACACAGTAGGAAAAGAATGCCAAAGGAAACCCCCTTAACAAATATCGATTATATTAGAATTGCATTATGTTCTTCTAAACTATTATAATATAAAATAATATATACAGTAATAAAGACAGTGTAGTTTGGTATAGGAATAACCTAACTAATAGAAGAAAACTTAGCCTGCAAACCAACCCTAAATTTATGAACATTTCATGTATGAAGTGTAAAGTCATGGAAGTCACTGGAAAGTGCAGGGGCAAAAAAAATTATTCAATAAATAGAATTTGGAAATACACTTTTCTCTATAGCAGTGAAGTGGAATTAAAAGCCTATTTCTGACTGGTGTGAGGTGATACCTCATAGTAGTTTTGATTTAACATTTCTCTAATAATCAGTGATGTTGAGCATTAATTCATGTGCCTGTTGGCCAACTGTATATCTTCTTCAAAGAAACATCTATTCAGGCCTTTGGCCCATTTTTCCATTGGGTTGTTGACTTCTTTGCTGTTGAATTGTATAAGTTGTTTGCATATTTTAGAGATTAAGCTCTTGTCAGTTGCATCATTTGAAACTACTTTCTCCCATTCTGTATATTGTCTTTTTTTTTGTTTTCAATGGTTTTCTTTGCTGTGCAAAAGCTCATCATTTTGATTAGGTTCCAATTGTTTACTTTTGCTGTTATTTCTGTTGCCTTGGGAGACAGACCTGAGAAAACATTTGTAAGGTTGATATCAGAGAATGTTTGGCCTATGTTCTCTTCTAGGAGTTTAATGGTGTCTTCTCTTATGTTTAAGTCTTCAAGCCATTTTCAGTTTATTTTTGTGTATGGTGTGAGAGTGTGTTCCAGTTTTATTGATTTACATGCAACTGTCCAGTTTTGCCAGCACCACTGGCTGAAAAGACTGTCTTTTTCCCATTTTATATTCTTGCTTCCTTTGTTGAAAATTAATTGACCTTCGATAATTATCGTCATAGGTGCCTGGGTTTATTTCTGGGTTCTCTATTCTGTCCCATTAGTCTGTATGTCTGTTTTGATACCAGTACCACACTCTTTTGATTACTGTGGCTTTGTAATATCATCTGAAGTCTGAGGGAGTTATGCCTCCTGCTGGAGAGGGTGTAGAGAAAAGGGAACTCACTTATACTGTTGGTGGGAATGTATATTGGTAAAACCACTATGGAAAACAGTATGGAGGTACCACAGAAAATGAAATATAGAACTACCATATGACCCAGCAATCCCACTCTTGGGCTTATATCCAGATAAAACTGTCCTTGAAAAAGATGCATGCACCAAACATTCATTGCAGCACAATTCACAAGAGCCAAGACATGGAAACAACCTAAATGTCCATCGACAAATAAATGGATTAAGAATACGTGGTACACATACACAATGGAATACTACTCTGCCATAAAAAAGAACAAAATAATGCCATTTTCAGCAAGTAAAGTAAAATAAGTCAGAAAGAGAAATCCAAATACCTTATGATATCATTTATATCTGGAATCTAATATATGGTACAAATGAACCTTTCTGCAGAAAAGAAAATCATGGACTTGGAGAACAGACTTGTGTTTGCCAAGAGGGAGGGAGTGGATTGGACTGGGAATTTGGGGTTAATAGATACAAACTATTGCATTTGGAATGGATAAGCAATGAAATCCTGTCTTATAGCACTGGAAGCTATATCTAGTCACATATGATAGAGCATGATGGAGAATAATGTGAGAAAAATAATGTATATATGTATATGTGACTGGGTCACTTTGTTGTACAGTAGAAAATAGAACACTGTAAACCAGCTATAATGGAAAAAATAATAATATTTTTTTAAAAAAGCCTCACACCAGCAACAAAAATCAATGCCAAAAAAATTGAAATTTTTAAAATGTAAAAAGCAAAATTTTAAACAATTTTAAATAAATACATTTTACTGACTTTTGCATAAAAAATTTTACTTACAAGGCACAAAATTCATTAACCAAAAAAAGTTGAACATTATCTATTAATTAATAAATTACATTAATTAAAATATAATACATGTTTTTAAAAGAATAAAGAAAAAACTTAAGCCACACTCAAAGAAGATATTTTTAACATATACAATGACAAAGTATTAGTATCAAGAACATAAAAAGAATTACTACACACTACACATAACTTTTTTTTTAAAAGACAGCAGTGGGGTAGGCGGCAAGATGGTGCAGGAGCAAGAGTTCATGCTCACCCTCTCCCATAAACACATCAAAAAAACACATCTACATGTAAAATGACTCGCATAGAACATCAACTGAATTCTGGCAGAAGAACTTAAACCTCCAAAAAGGGCAAGAAACTCTTGACATTACTGGGTAGAAAAAAAGAGAAAGAGAAAAGGAATCAGGACAGCACTAACACTACAGGGAGGCAGCTGTGAAGGAGGAAAGGAACCCATACCCTGGGAAGCTACCTAACTGATGGAAAGATCAGCTGAGCTAAAGGGACCTCAAAGCTGTAGCCAAGTAAAGTGCAACAGCTGGACTGAGGACTGCAAAGTGGAGCTAGAGCCTCACAGATCATCTGAACACCAGCACAGACACCACGGCCTGGGACACTCTGGCAGGGGCTGGGAGCTGAGACTTAGGCTCTGGAGTTCAGTCCCTGGGAGAGCACTGGGGTTGGTGGTATGGAGACATACTAAGGAGCTAAGGAGCAATGCACCATGGGTCGGGGAGCAATACTCTATGGGCTGGGGAGTGGAATGCCAGGACAGAGGAAACCTGGGAGAAGGTCTGGGCCCACAGGAGAGGCACGCCTCCATTGTTGGGGAGGATGAGAGGAGGAGGGGCTGATCACCATAGGAAATGCCTTGTACCAGAGCTTGCGCAGAGGGCTGGATGGATCAAACTCAAACATCCAGCAGCCTGAGGCGAGCTTGCAGGGTGGGGCAATTCAAGTCCCAACCACTGAAGCTGGAAGCCACTTGCTAAACTGCTGTGGTCCTGGTGTCTTCCAGACACAGCCTGCCCATGCTGCTGACAACCAGAAGCCAGGCAGAGACTGCCCGAAACACAGAGGCCACTTGCTTGCCCGCGGTGGCCTGGGTTTCTCCGGCACAGCTGTCCATAAGACTTTTGCTCCTATACCGGAGACTGGATACTTCTTGTGCAGGCTACCAGTGGCCAGGCACCTCTATTGTGGGCCAAGGGCATCAGGGGGCTAAGTGTGACACAGAGCTGACCAAGCACCAGACACCGTTGCTATCATTCCACTGGGAACACACCTGCCCTACAGCTGCCACAGACAAATGCTCAGGGCCCCACCCAGATACTTGTTCTCTGTTCCCTCCCAAGTCCATACAGCAAGGTGCAGCTGGTGAAGCATCTCCTGTGTGGTCTAAATGGGACAGGGTGCTTCCTGGTGGCCTGAAGGGGGTGGGAGCAAACCACCACAGTTATCCCTAACTCCAGAGGTGGGCACGGCCCACTGCCACAGGGGATACCTGAACAAAAATTGCTTGCAGCCCCAACCACCTCAGAGGGAACCACAGAGAAGGACATTACGATGGAACACCACTTGCTGTCACTTTTGCTTCCCCAGGAGCACATCTGCCCTGTAGCTGCCACTGTAACTAAGAGCACCTTGACCCTTCTCAGGAACCTGTAACTAAGAGCACCTTGTACAGCACATCCTGTAGGGACTAGGCAGGACGAGGTGCTTCATGCATGGCCTACAGGAGGCAGAGGCAAATCACTGCAGTTATCTCTAGCTCCAGAGATGGGAATGGCAGGTTACCACTAGGGATCCATGAATAGGCACCACTAGAAGACCCAGTCACCTCAAGGGCACCACAGAGGAGGGCATTGGGACTAAACACAACTAGTGGGTGCTCTTGCACTCCTGGGAACACATCAGCACCACTGATCCCACAGCTAAGTGCTCTGGGCACTACCCACATGCCTGATCTCTATCACTTCCCAGGACCCTGCAACCGGGAACAACCTGTACAGCACCTGCTATGTGGGCTGAGACAGGTTGCTTCATTCATCATCTACAGGTGGAGAGGGCAAACCACCACAGTTATCACTGGCTCTAGAGATAATCATGGCCTGCAACCACTAGAAGTCCCTGAACAGGTACCATGTGCGGTTCCAATCACCTCAGAGGAGGGCTTTGCAATCAAACACTAGCTGTTGAGGATCTCACTCTCCTGGAAATTCACACATCCTGATGCTGCTACTGCCAAATGCTCTGGACACCTGCTAGATCTGCCTAGAGCTCATTTCTTCTTCCCAGGGCCCAGCAACTAGGAGTAGTGAGTGCCACCTTCCTGCAGGTCCTTGCTGCTGCTGAGAGCCCAGTGACCAGGCACCAACTGCTAGCCCTACCCATTGCTTCATTCTCCCTGAAAACACACGGAGCACCAGTGAGATAATAGCTTGCTCACAGTGAAAAAAGAGACACCAAATTTTCAAACTCCCACACCAAAAATAAATAGTAACCCCACCCAAAAATACAAAGGGGTGCTACTGCCTAGAAGTAGACTTATAAGACTACAGTGTGGCTTCCACAAACTCACAGAAAAAGAAAACCCTAAGCAAGATGAAGAAGGTCAGAAATCATTCCCAGGAGAAGAGGAGAATGGAGAACTCATATAAAGCAGTCAACAAAGAAACAGACCTCTGCAGTCTGACAGAAATGGAGTTCAGAAGGGAGGGAGTGAAAATACTTGAGGAATTAAGGCTGAATATCAAGGAATTGAGAGAATACACAAACAACAATGCAGATTCCCTTAGAAAGGAAGCAGAAAATATAAGGAGCCAAAAAAAGCTAGAAAACTCATTTGAAGAGATGCAAACTGAGCTAAAGGCAATAAAGAGCAGACTGAATAATGCAAAGGAACGAATTAGTGATGTGAAGATAGAATAATGGAAATCACCCAATTAGGACAGCAGACAGAAAACCAAATGAAAAAATATCAAAGCAATATAAGACATCTATGGGATAATATAAAGCAGCCCAATCTACACATAATAGAAATTCCAGAAGGAGAAGAAAAAGAAAAGAGGATTGAAAATATATTTGAAGAAATTATATCTGAAAACTTTCCAAAACTAAAGGAATCTGACATCAAGATACAGGAAGCACAGAGGGCTGCAAACAAGCTGAACCCAAACCATCCCACATCAAGACATATTACATTAAAAATTGCAAAAATTAAAGATAAAGAGAGGCTCCTAAAGGCAGCAAGAAAAAAGCAAAGCGTAAAGTATAAGAAATCCCCCATACAGCTGATTTCTCTACAGGCCAGAAGTGAGTGGCAAGATATATTTAAGGTTATGAAAAGAAAAAATATGCAACCAAGAATACTCTATCCAGCAACAATATCATTTAAAATAGAAGGGAAAATAAAGAATTTCTCCAACAAACAAAAGCTAAAAGAGTACAGAAATACTAAACCCTTTATAAAATAAATACTAAAAGGGCTCCCACTAAAAAAAGGTAAAATGTAAGAAATAGAATGGAGAAAAACACAAATGGAAAGCAGTCATTCAAATGAGTGAGCATACATATTAAAAAAAAAAGTAGGGACAACAAAAATCATACATTATGGGGAGGGAAATAAGAAAATATAGACTCTTTTTTTTTAACTTTAAAAAAAAGTTTTTTTAATGATGTGTTTGAGCCTATATGGCTATCAGGCTAAAGCAGATATAAGAAGGTTTTAACATATGTAAAAATCAGGGCAACCACAAATCAAAATGGAATATCAAGTTCACAAAAACAGAAAAGAAAAGCACTCAAGTATAAAATAAATGGAAACCATCCAACCAAAAAAAGAAAGGAAGAAAAGAGAAACATAGAATCAACTGGAAAACAAGGTCTAAAATTACAATAAATACATATCTATCAATAATCACCTTAAATGTCAATGGACTAAATGCTCCAATCAAAAGACAGAGAGTGGCTGACTGGATTAAAAAAAGGAAAAACCTACAATCTGCTGTATACAAGAGACTAACCTTAGGGCAAAGGACACAGATAGATTGAAAGTGAGGGGATAGGAAAAGATATTTCATGCCAATGGACCAGAAAGGAAAGCAGGAGTTGCAATTCTCATATCAGACAAAATAGACTTTAAGATGAAGGCCATAAAGGAAGAAAAAGAAGGACACTACTCAATTGTTAAAAGATCCATTCAAGAAAAGGATATTACAATCATCAACATATATGTCCTAATATAAGAGTACCCAAGTACCTACAACAAGCACTATCAGACATGAAAGGAGACATAGATGGGAATACAATAATAGTAGGAGACTCTGTTAACACTCTACTCATATCAATGGACAGATCCTCTAGGAATAAAATCAGTAAGGCAACAGAGATCCTAAATGATACAACAGAAAATTTGCTAACCTCAACAAATTTAAGAGTATAGCAATTATTTCAAGTATCTTCTCTGACCACAAAGGCATGAAACTAGATATCAACCACAGGAAAAGAAATGAGAATAAACACACTACATGGAGATTAAACAACATGCTATTAAAAAACGAATGGGTCAATGAGGAAATCAAGAAGGAAATTTAAAAATACCTTGAGGCAAATGATAATGAAGACACAACCACTCCAAATCTATGGGATGCTGCAAAGCAGTGCTCAGAGGGAAATTCATAGCAATACAGGCCTTCTCAAAAAAGAAGAAAAATCTCAAATTGACAACAGACCACCTAAATAAATTAGAAAAAGAAGAACAACAACAACAAAAAAAAAACCTAAGGTCATCAGAAGGAAGGAAATCATAAAGTTCAGAGAAGAAATCAATAAAATAGAGATTCAAAAAACAATAGAAAAAAATAAATAAAACCAAGAGCTGGTTCTTTGAAAAGGTAAACAAAATTGACAAACCTCTGGATAGACTCACCAAGAAAAGGAGAGAGAAAGCTCCAAATAAACAAAATTTGAGGAGTTCCCTTCATGGCTCAGTGGTTAACGAATCCAACTAAGAACCATGAGGTTGCGGGTTTGATCCCTGACCTTGCTCAGTGGGTTAAGGATCCGGCATTGCTGTGAGCTGTGGTGAAGGTTGCAGATGTGGCTCAGATGCTGCGTTGCTGTAGCTGTGGCAAAGACTGGCAGCTACAGCTCCTGTTAGAGCCCTAGCCTAGGAACCTCCATATGCTGCGGGTGTGACTCAACATAAAGGCAAAAAGACAAAAAAAAATTAGAAATGAAAAAGGAGAAGTACAATGGATATTACAGAAATACAAAAAACCATGAGAAAATACTATGAGCAATTGTATGCCAACAAATTTGACAACCTAGAAGAAATGGACAACTTTCTGGAGACTTACAGCCTGCCAAAACTGAATCAAGAAGAAACAGATCAGTTGAACAGACTGATCACTATAAATGAAATTGAGCATTCATAAAAACACTCCCTACAAATAAAAGTCCAGGACCAGATGGCTTCACAGGTGAATTCTACCAAACATAAAAAGAGGAACTTATACACATCCTCCTTAAATTTTTCCAAAAATTTGAAGAAGGAACTCACTTGCTAAGATATTCTATGATGCCACGATCATGTTAATTCCAAAACCAGACCAAGATACCATGAAAAAAGAAAACTATAGGCCAATATCTTTGATGAATATAGATGCAAAAATTCTCAACAAAATTCTAGCCAGCTAAATCCAATGACATGTACAAAAGATCACACACCATAACCAGGTGGGATTCATCCCAGGTGCACAAGGATGGTTCAACATACATAAATCAATTAACATCATACACCACATTAACAGAAGAAAAGTCAAAAACCACATGATCATCTCAATAGATGCAGAAAAATATTTGACAAAGTCCAACATCCACTCATGGTCAAAACCCTTACCAAAGTGGGGATAGAGGGAACATACCTTAACATAATAAAAGCCATTTATGACAAATGCACAGCAAATATAATACTCAATGGAGAAAAGTTGAAGACTTTCCACTAAAATCGGGAACAAGACAAGGATGCCCACTCTCACCGCTGTTATTCAACATAGCATTGGAAGTCCTAGCTACAGCACTCAGACAAACAAAAGAAAAAAGGGCATCCAAATAGGAAAAGAAGACGTAAAACTGTCACTGTATGCAGATGACACGATATTATATATAGAAAACCCCCAAGGACTCAACCCCAAAATTATTTGAACTGATCAACAAATTCAGCAAAGTAGCAGGATATAAGATTAACTTTCAAAATCAATTGCATTTCTGTATACTAACAATGAAATATTAGAAAACGAATACCAAAATACAATATCTTTTAAAATTACACCCAAAAAATCAAATACCTGGGAATAAACCTGACCAAGGAGGTGAAAGACATATGTCGAGAACTACAAGACATTAATCAAGGAGATCAAAGAAGATAGAAAGAAATGGAAAGATAGTCCAAGCTCATGGGTCAGAAAAATTAATATTGTAAAAATGGACATACTACCTAAAGCAATCTACAGATTCGATGAAATCCCTATCAAATTACCCATGATATTCTTCACAGAACTAGAGCAAACAATCCAAAAATTTACACGGAACTACAAAAGACCCAGAATTGCCAAAGCAATTCTGAGGAACAGAAACCAAGCAGGAGGCATAACTCTCCCAGACTTCAGGCAATATTACAAGGCCACAGTAATTAAGACAGTGTGGTACTGGTTACCAAAACAGACTTTCAGACAAATGGAACAGAATAGAGAACACAAAAATAAAGTCAGTTAATCTTTGACAAAGGAGGCAAGAACATAAAATGGGAAAAAGACAGTCTTTTCAGTAAGTATTGTTGGAAAACCTGGACAGCTGCATGCAAATCAATGAAACTAGAACACCCTCTCACACCATGCACAAAAATAAACTCTAAATGGCTTAAAGACTTAAATATAAGACAAGACACCATTAAAGTCCAGGAAGAGAATATAGGCAAAACATTCTCTGACACCAACCTTACATATGTTTTCTGAGGTCAGTCTCCCAAAGCAACAGAAATCAAAGCAAAGATAAACCAATGGGACCTAATCAAGCTGACAAGTTTTTGCACAGCAAAGGAAACCAAAAAAAAAAAACAAAAAAAAAAAACTAAAAGACAACTTACTGAATGGGAGAAAACAGTGTCAAATGATGCAACTGACAAGGACTTTATCTCTAATATATACAAACAACCTATACAACTCAACAGCAAAAAAGCAAACAACCCAATGGAAAAATGGGCAAAAGGCCTGAATAGACATTTCTCCAAAGAAGATATGCAGATGGCCAACAAACACATGAAAAAAAGCTCAACGTCACTGATTTTTAGAGAAATGTAAATCAAAACTACTATGAGGTACCACCTCACACCAGTCAGAATGGCCATCATTAGTAACTCCACAAACAACAAATGCTCGAGGTAGTGTGGAGAAAAGGGAACCCTCCCGCACTGGTGGTGGAAATGTAAGCTGGTTCAACCCTATGGAAAGCAGTATGGAGGTACCTTAGAAAACTATACGTAGAACTACCATATGACCCAGAAATCCCACACTTGGGCATATATCAAGACAAAACTTTCCTTGAAAAAGACACCTGCACATGCATGTTCATTGCAGCATTATTCACAATAGCCAAGACATGGAAATAACCCAAATGCCCAACCACAGATGATTGGATTAGGAAGAGGTGGTGTATATACATGATGGAATACTACTCAGCCATAAAAAAGAATACAATAATACCATTTGCAGCAACCTGGATGGAATTAGATACTCCCACACTGAGTGAAATAAGTCAGAAAGAGAAAGACAAATACCATATGATATCACCTATATCTGTAATCTAATAGACTGCACAAATGAACCTTTCCATAGAAAAGAAAATCATGGACTTGGAGAACAGACTTGTGATTGCCAAGGGGGAAGGGGAGGGAATGGGATGGTCTGGGAGTCTGGGTTAAGAGATGTAGACTATTGCCTTTGGGATGGAAAAGCAAGGAGATCCTGCTCTATAGCACGAGGAGCTATGCCTAATCACTTGTGATGAATCTACATATGTATGCTTAACCACGTCACCAAGTTGTACAGTGGAAATTGACAGAAAACTGTAAACCAGCTATAACAGAAAAATAAAAATCATTATACATACCAAAAAAAAGGGACAATGGTAAAAAATGGGCAAAATAATGACGTTCTTTTGAGCAATATGATAGTATAATCTCAGTTGTAATTAGGAAAATGTAAATCAACACCACAATGAGATACCATTTTAAGTCCCCCCCTTAATCAACTGGTTAGAGTTAAATTTAACAATATTATGTGTTGAAGGAGAAACAAATTGAGTTTTTCTTTATGCATTGCAGATATAGATGTGATAGTTACAAGTTGTCTTAAAAACAAATTAAGATTATTTATACAAAATAAACAATTGCAAACTATGACTCCATATTTCACTTCTGGGAAAATACTCAAGGATATCTTACATATAAACATCATGAGACAACACAAATGTTCACTGCAGCACTAATAATTGTAACTACTAGAAACTGAAAGAATATAATTCCCACCAAGAGAAAGAATACTGACTATAACTCAGCAATTTAATACAATAGCATATTGTAGCATGGAATCACATGGGAGTGGTTTTAGTAATTTGAAACTAGAAGAAAGAAAAAAATTCCTGAAAGACTGCAACAGTATGACACCCTTTTATGAAATTCAGTAACAAGTAAAACTAACAATATATCCTTTAGACATATAAAGATGTTCAAGAGAATGATAAACATAAAATTTAGGAAAGCATTGGACTCTATGGGGAAGTTGAGGGCTCCTGCAGAAAGAGTTTGTGTGAATTGATTTGTTTTAGATATTCATTTGAATGTTCATTGTTATTACATTATTTAAAAATCAGAAAGACAGTGTATACAAGAAAGATAATGATGCATAATGAACTAAAAGTTATGATTAAATTCTGTATTTCTGAAGTCAAATTAAAAAATAAATAGGCAAAAAAAAGAAAAAAGAAAGGAGGGAAGAAAAGAGGGAGGGAGTAAGTCTGGCAGGCAGGCACACAGTCTGTATATATACATATATATATATTTATTGTATTTACTGTATTATTTTTATGGTGTCAGAGTCATTTCCATTCTTTTTTTTTTTTTTTTTTTTTTTTGGCTGAAGGCTGGAAGTTCCCTGGCCAGGGATCAAATCCGAGCCATAGCTGCCAGACCTGTCCAGCCAGGGAAAGAAACCATTCATAAATTCAAAAAAAAATTAAAGAGAGCCTACCAAAATGTATATAAGCTTTAACACTTTAAAAACCTGGGTAAACCCCTTTCTGAACCTTTAAAACACAGGTGGAATCATCTCCTTCTACTTGTCCCAACCCGAAGCACACATCTCTTCCCCTCACTCTGCTCTCCTTGGTCCTGAATGTGCTGGAGTCAGGACCAACCAAAATACCTGATAAAGGCCATTTTTCCCCTCGACAGAAGTTTAGACAAAAGACTTAAGAAGGAATGGTATAGGGGTGAAAAACAAACACACCCTAATTTGTGCCAAATATTATATCAGTGACTATGTTGTACCTCATTTTAGTCCTATACACAATATTCTGTGCATCCCAATACTCATAATGAAATTCTGCATCCATTTTCCCCACAGTACCTTTATAGATGACGTGTATATTCCACATTGATTTACATTCAGTGCTCCATTCTAGCTAACATATATATTAAACAAGTGTTCTGGGTGTTTTCCTGTAGATATTCAACAATTATGCAGAACTTGACTTTTTATGAGGAAATGAATTCTGAATTACAAATGGTAGGTTTACAAAAGAATTTTTTAAACAAAACCATTTCCTCTATCAGAACCAGAAGTGTCTTACTGTGCTTCTTAACTCTTCTTTGCACCTCAATTTCCTTGTCAGCAATACAGAAATAATAATCCCACTTGTTTTCCAGGAAAAGGTGAGAAATAAAAGGGATAATTAAGACCTGAAAAATAAGACCTGGTTCTATTTTTTTCTTAGTGCAAAAGGCCACTAGTGTATATGTGTGAGCAAAATCTTAGGAAGTAGAAATATCTTCTGGTTGGTGTCGTACACTAAGAAGACAGTTTAAAAAAATGTAAACAGACTGTTGAGATTTGGATTCTAATTCTGGCTCTTTTGCCCACTTCCTTTTGGTTCTTAAAGGTTGAGAAAGTCCCTCAGTTTCTCCAGTCTATTGACTGGATTCACATCAGAATAATGGAGGTTTGTGCCACCTGCTCTCTAACATACATTTTGGTTTTCATAATATACATTTTTTGTGAACAACATGACCCATAAACACTCACTTTAAAAAGATGTTAAAGACGGGAGTTGCCATTGTGGCACAGCAGAAATGAATCCCACTAGTATCTATGAGGACGTGGGTTCCATCCCTAGCCTCCCGAAATGGTTAAGGATCTGCTCCGGTGTTGGTTGCAGATGTGGCTTGGATCCTGCATTGCTGTGGCTGTGGTGTAGGCCAGGAATTGTAGCTCTGATTCAAACCCTAGCCTCGGAACTTTCATATGCCATAGATGCGGCCCTAAAAAGCAAAAAAACAAAACAAAACAAACAAACAAAAAAAAACAGGTTAGAGACAATCGTTCTTTTTACCAGTCCCAAAGTTAGAGAAAGTAAATTCCTGTCACATATCATACTTTTTAAATCACATATATACTACTGTATAAAACATATGATTAAGGAGAACCTACTGTTCTCCTTAGCACAGGAAGATTGACTCAATAGTTTGTAGTAACTTATACAGGGAAAAAAGAATGGATATATTTCTATGTATGACTTATTAACTTTGCTGTAAACCTAAAACTAATATGATATTGTATATCAACTTAACTCCATTAAAATTAAATTTAAAAAAATAAAATAAACACAACTGTCCCTGGCAACAAAGTTTTCATATTTATAAGGAGATCACTCAAAGATCCATATAAAACCAAAATGCCACTTCAGATGACAGCTATTCTATGACTTAGGACATCATGGAGTGATGGAAAAAAGGGAGATAATTATAATAACAAAGTAATTTTTTTCATTGATATCATCTACTTTATAAAAGTCAAGGTTAAATAAGGGTTTATTATTTGCTGTAAACTTGCTGCATTGTCAAAATTCAAATAAACATGGTCACTTGTACTGGGAAATTAAGCCTAATACAACAAAGAAAGACACTGAAATATTTTTTTTTAAATCCGAAACAAGGCTCATACTTCAGAGGCATGAACACTTGAATTTAGCATGCAGTTATTTTACTGCTATCTGTACTAGTGTTTCATTTTTAGCAAAGGCAAGGAAAATTAAAAATATCCAGGCAGTATGTATGTCATAAATGTAACTACTGTTTATTTTAAATCATTTTACTCCCCTTTATGTTTTTTTTTAAAAGCAGCTGTTTCCATTGCTACATGTTTATAGCAATCAATCAACCCCTTGCTTCAACATTTACAACAAAATCCAGAAACCACAAGCTGCAATGTATCTATCTATTCATCTTGGCAGCTATGAAGAGAAATCAAATGAAAAGCATTTTATGTTAAGTGTAAAAGTTCCATCTACATTTATATTTATATTTAGCTGCATTGAGTTTGCAACCTCAAGATTTGGGATGATATAGGGGCAAAAGTTTTCTGAAGTCTCGGCCAGAGAGACAATGAAACTCCATATGATTTCAGAAAGCCATAAAATCTGCAGTTTCATAGCACCTTGCCTGTAAAGAAAACTCTCCACAAGCATTTTAGCTGAATTTTGAAAGAAAAGTCTGTGTCAATATCCTTGTGAGGAATTGTCTTCACCACCTGTAGCTAAGCAATTTATACTTTAGGATGCTAGGTTTCTTCTCTGGATCCCTGGAGAAGCTTTTTGAATACTTTTAGTGATCAAATTCTAGAATTTATAGATAGATAATGAGAGAGATAGAGAGAGACAGGGGAGGGGGAGAGAGGGAGAGAGAGAGACAAGGAGAGGGACAGGGAGAAAGAGAAATTCAATAGAAATAAGTGATTAGATATCTGGTAGCCCATCAAATATCATTTTGAATGTCAAAATAATTATGACTATTCTCTAAAAAGAACATTTTAACATACATCATTTCTCAACACTTAGAGAAGGGAGTTGCCAAATGTCTATTTCTATAACCCCTGTGTCCTGTTGTGATATTACATTTACCAGGAAATGGGTGGAGGAGTAGGAGAGACAAATTTCATCTTAGGCATCATACCCGCATTCTGCATTCTCCTAGAAACCTGGGCATGGGAGGAGATTGCTGTCTCCATTTACTCACACACTAACTTGCCCATCCTGCAGAATAGATTTCATTGATTTCTGGAATACAGACATAAGAATTCAGTATCCACAGAAAAGAAGAATCTCTCTTCTTCACGAAGAAAGTGAATCAATTCTAGGAGTTCCCATCATGGCTCAGTGGTTAACGAATCCGACTAAGAACAATGAGGTTGCGGGTTCGATCCCTGGCCTTGCTCAGTGGGTTAAGGATCCAGCGTTGCCGTGAGCTGTGGTGTAGGTCGCAGATGCGGCTTGGATCCCGTGTTGCTGTGGCTGTGGCTGTGGCGAAGGCCGGCAGCTACAGCTCCTGTTAGACCCCTAGCCTGGGAACCTCCATATGCCTCAGGTGTGGCCCAAATAAGACCAAAAAAAAGTGGTAAAAGTGTTTGATCTAGGCGTTCATGACATAAGATGGTCTACTGAAGTGAAAGGTGAGAAATGAAACAACATATGCATTAGATATGAGGTGATAATTAAATGTTAGTTTCCCTCTTTCCACTAAGTTACACTGCCTCTGATTTAAAAATCTCTAAGTGCATACACTGCTCCCATTAAAATGAGCCACTTCAGATACTATAACTTCCATGAAAGCTGGGGCGATATCCATTTCAACCTTTTTGTTCCGTTTTTTTCTAACCCTGAGCACATTGCTTGGCATATGCTTAATAAGTATTTTTCAAATAAGTGAGTAAAATATAAATGAATGCATGAACAAATATCACCAAATTATATTTCCATCAATGGAAAATGTTTTTGCAAAGTAATTTGTATTTATTTGGTAATCTCAATCTCCTAATGTATGGTATTAAAATCTCCTTTAGGGAAAACCGTTTTCTTATAAGTAACGCTGCAGAATAAAATTAAGAAGTTACGGACAATTACAAAGTAGAATTCTACATTCAGTATTCTTTTTTAAAATGTTTCATGCAAGAAGAACCTAACGATTGACATATTCCTAGATCCAGGACCTATCTAGGTTTGAAGATTCCCATGACAGCAAAACATCCTTGACCTTTTCCCCCACTCCATGAAGAGCTGACTGCAGATTTAAAGTGAATGGGAGGCTTGGCCTCCAGAAAGAGTTACAGGGGTTTGTACTGACTGCTCCCCTTTTCTCAGTCCCATTCGTTGCTAAGCAGCTGGTTGTCAGTGGTGGCACCGATAAGGTCCATTCTGCTCAGACAAGACTTTCTTGGTAGGAGTTACTGTTTCCAAGCTCAAAAAAGATTTCAGTAGATACGTATATATCTAACATGTTAGAGAAGTGTCATACTTGTTTTTCTCCACTAAATAAAAGGAGGAGGAGGAGAAAAATCCAGCTAAAAATGTAGCATACCTAGTTTTAGGTCGGCAAACAAGAAGTACAAGTAGGGCCCAGACTGTGTTCATAGTCTGCTTTGAAATAGTCACATGAAAGAAACTACGTCCCTGGAAAGAACTAAAGTATGGATTCTGAAAGAGGGATTCTGGTCCACAGCAATAGCAAAGGCTTCTGCATAGTCCTCTCCTCATTCAGATCTTATTGGGCATCATGGTGGCTGGGGACCTAGAGATGGGAGGGAAAGGGGTTTCAATGTGAGGAGCATCCTTTCCACATGGGGAACAGGCTCTTGGAAAGGATGAAAATGGAACTCAAAGTCATTTAATCAGTATTCTCCATCCCTTTCCTTCCTTTGAGAAAGAATGGCAGGGCATTCTGTCCTTAGAATGGAGAACTTCTCCTTTCCTGCTACTTGAAATCTCTTAGGAGTACTTACTCTACAAACACAAGAACAATTCTGAACCCTGCCCTGTGTACATTTTTGCAATTCAATGGTTTTATTTCCATAAAAATAAACTTCCTGTCTTGAGAACAAACACCTTAAGCTGCTGAAACTCCAAAGGTAGCCTTCAGGAAGTCTCACATGAGCTCCTGTCTTCACCTTCCCTCCCTTGGCTGTCTTTGCCAACAGCTGAGAGAGAGTCTCACATACCTAAGGCCGGGTCCTGGGTCCACGGAGTTTAGCAAGGTATAATCAGGCTCCGTGTCCTCGTCAACCCTGTCACAGCTTCCAGTGTCAGTGTCCCTCTGCTCCCCTGCCTGATAGCCCCAGAAGCCTAGAAAATCAGTTAAGTTTTTCAGTCACCGTGCCCCTCTGACAAACGTGTGGAGCACCGCAGGACTTCTTCAACCAGCTGGTTTTCCTGGCATTTGAATAAAAGTAAAAATAGAAAACAAAGAGGGTGAAGAAAAGTGACAAACTGAAACCTGCGAAGAGAAAGAGGGCAAGGTACAGAAAATTGACTTTTAGATGCCAGGAAGGGGGTGGGGTCTGGTGAGCCGATACTGCCATCTAGTGGCTTCATGGTATTGGGAGAAAAATACTAAATCAGTCTCCCTCCAAGGAGAATGCTGTGTTTATTTTTTTAGTTCTAAGAAAAGAGAGAATACAGGTGACCCTTGAACAATACCGTGTTTAGGGGCCCCGAGGAGGCGCAGCTGAAAATCGGGTACTGATGTCTCAGCCTCAAAAACAAAAGAATTGATAAATGACTCGCCGAAGGGTAGGAAATCGAAAGAGTTTACACAGAATCAGGACTCAAGCCCTAGTTCTTTCATTGCACATATTATGATTTCTAATCCAGCACAAATTTTCTCCACACTTAGATAATTTAAAGATCTATAAAATTAAAATACAAACAATATATTTATTGAAAAAAGATCCATGAGAAAATTGACCCATGTAATTCAAGCTCATGTTGTTCAAGGACTGGTATTGTTCAGGCTGGTGTTGTTCAAGAATACTGAATGCAGAATTCTACTTATAAAGCTGAGCCAGCTTTAGTAAATGGCTTCCACCTTCTTTCCAGAGCTGCCTTCCTACCTTTACAAGTGTATCTTTAGCTTTTCTGCCTGAGACTTCAATAGATGTCTGTCTTCCTCTCTTAAAACTTTACCCTCCTATACGTTAGGGTTGCCCGATTGAAAAAAAAAAAAAAAAGCTATATACACACATACACACATACCAGTACTTAAATTTGAATTTCATACATACAACAAATAATTATTTAGTGTAACTATATACCATGCAATATTTAGGATATACTTATACTAAAACATTCATCCTTTATATAAAAATCAAATTTAGTTAATCTTCTCTATTTTATCTGATAACCCTATTTCACCCCCATGTAAAGGCAATATTTACTCAGAATTTTAGATGACAGTTTTGTATTAAGACTAAGCTGAAATGAAGCTGTCTATGAGAAAAATATATTAATTTGTCATCTTTGCTACAATGGATATTATTACAGTATTGGTGTGATAAACACTAAAGAATTATTAATAATAATGTTAATATATTACGCATTAAATTAAATTATGTACATATTGGTCTTTCACACTGAATTCTTGTTCTGTGACACATACCTAGAGCTAAGAGCTGGAGGGAAGCTGACAAGGTTTGAAGATCCAGTCATTAAAATATACCTCAAACTAATAATCACACAGTGATTAGAAGCCATATATATTTGTTAACCTGACTTTAATATCATTAGCTCAGAGCTTACATGTAGGTGAACACAGAATTATGAAATGTCTGTAAAAAGGATTCCTGCCTTGGAAAGACTCTTCAGTTGCCAGGAAAACAAGCGTATAAAAAAAGACCTAAGTATTTTAGCAGCTTTATTTTTCATCTTTAACATACTTGACCATTTGACAGATCAAATTTTGCTTTTCAGATTTTGACTTTTGATGAGAACATTACTCTCATTTCACTTTGCTGAAGGACAGGGTTTAAATGTCCCATTGAACAAGGATAGCTTGTCAACTGCTACAAAGATGCTGTGGGTTGAATGATCTTGTGTATTTAGGACAAACTATTCAATTGATGGATGAGGCCAAATCCTCCAGAATTTACTGCAAACAGATGTGTACAATTGTGGACATTTTTCAGCTTGTGTCAGTCATCAATAATAATGGAAGGGCTCCCTAAAATGAGAAACAATAATCTCATTTGGTGTGGAAATAGCTACAGATCCAAAGAGTACTTCTGGGTAAATGATCAACACTATTCACTGCCCTTTGGCTGCTTGCTCTAACTCACTTCAAGCTGCCAGGGACTTTTGCTTCTTTCCTTGCTTCTTTTTATGTAGGAGTTGAAATAGCAAATGTGAGCCTTCCTATCCCCAATCCTCACATACCTATTATAGAGAAACACCATATTAATATCTCTTCTTTGCCCACTTACATTAGACAAATAACCAACATTCTGTGGCTTAATTTTGTTCATTCAAGTGGGCTGAAACCTAACCTGCCTTATCTAAATGAAAGAGCCTCATAAATAAGCTGATAATGTCGAAGTTCCTAGAATAGACCATATTCATTAGGTTTAAATTCCTTCAATTACTAAAGGATGCCTTGGCCCCAAGTCCTACCTTTAGAAGTTTCAGACCTTAGAAATGGTTTAGATTGCTTAATGTAGTAAGCATAATCTTCCATAAGGTATCAATTCAAATATCTTTTTCTATTGATTTATTATATAAATTAGGAAGTGTAATATCTTTGCTTCTATTCTTTCTTCAGTTGCCAGTGATCATCAGTATATATCCCTGCATTTAGCTCCTCTACCCTTGGTCAAGAACCTAGTGAAAAATAAGCAAAGAATGAATACAGATAGTAGAGCAGAAAATCCTTTTTATACTAATCCTTTATTGTATAAGAATTATTCCCCTTAAACACCAATTTGTGCATTTGGGATTTTTTTCAAACAGCTATATATTTTATCAACTAAATTATTTTTGGTTATGAAAGCTATGTCAGTCTTACCTAGCCAAGAGAATTATTTTATAAGTATAAAAACTTATAAAATAGAAAATATTATAAGATTTGCCCTATTAATCTCAACAGAATGGATGTCAAATGAGTTAGCATGGATTACAGAAAATAAATTTTTGGGAAACAGTTTTTATGGGTCTCCTTTGTGTATATGCATGTCTTTTGAGAGTTACTGATAATTTTATTCCAGACTATCATTTCAAAACTGTATTTTCAAGGCATTCTTTTTAAGAATGGCAAATAGCTTTGGAAGATAGAAATAGCATCACCCTTCTAGACAGAGGGCAGATTAATTTGCTGCCCAAAATAATAAAGATAATAAAACATAGTGAGAACACCCTCTGGGCCAAGGTTGGGCAGGTTTGTGTGCAACCCCTTTAAAGACTGGGAATTCTTAACTGTGACACAAATACACTGCCTGTACAGCATCAACCTGGGTCCAACTCCCAATGACCCCCTTGGGATCTGGGGGTGGGGAGCGGAACCAAAGCAAACAAAGATTATGTTGTCTGTTTTGCCATCAGCAATTAAGTCTTTTGTCTCCAAGCCAAGAATCTCATGACTTTTCCTACCATCCATGAATCTATGACAGTCTAACTCTTTACCTTATAAATAGGACAACCCTTCATGGTTATTGACATAAAGACATTAATGTGAATATTTGTTCTCCTTTTTTTTTTCTTTTTAGGGCTGCACTTGTGGAATATGGAAGTCCCCAGCCTAGGGGCAGAATCAGAGCTGCAGGTACCAACCACAGCTACAGCCCAGCCACAGCCACAGCAATGACAGTTCTGAGCTACATCTGCAACTTATGCTATAGCTTGTCCCACTGAGGGAGGCCAGGGATCAAACATGATTTTCATGGGTCCAAGTCAGGTTCTCAAACCATCTGAGCCACAACAAGAACTCCATTATTTTTTTTTTTTTTGTCTTTTGTCCTTTTTAGAGCTGCACCCACGGCATATGGAGGTTCCCAGGCTAGGGGTCTAATTGGAGCTATATCTGCCAGCCTACGCTAGAGCCACAGCAATGTGGGATCTGAGCTGCATCTGCAGCCTACACCACACACAGCTCACAGAATGCCGGATGCTTAACCCACTGAGCAAGAACAGGGATCGAACCCGCAACCTTATGGTTCCTACTCAGATTCGTTTCCTCTGTGCCATGATGGGAAATCCCCTCCATGAATATTTTTTTAATTATCTATAGGTCTTTAGAATTCTGAGGAGTTCCCGTCGTGGCTCAGTGCAAACGAATCTGACTAGTATCCATGAGGACGCAGGTACGAGCCCTGGCCTTGCTCAGTGGTTTAAGGATCTGGCATTGCAATGAGCTGTGGTGCAGGAAACAGATGCAGCTTGGATCTGGCATTGCTATGGCTGTGGTGCAGGCTGTCAGCTACAGATCTGATTAGACCCCTAGCCTGGGAAACTCCATATGCCAGGAGTGCGGCCCTTAAAAAAAAAAAAAAAAAGGAATTCTGAGGTAGAATTATTACATTCTGAATACCTTACAACTGATAATGTATCTGTCTCTGTGTATTTGGGTAGGGGAAAAGAACAGAATCAGAAATCCCAAAGATAATTTTGCTAACATGGACAAAAGCAAATTGGAGCATACCTAAGGACAGTTCTGCAGCACCACAGAACTCTTAAAGAGGAAATATATCATAGAGGTTCTGAGTGCAGACTGTGGAGTAATGTTGTGCTGTCCCAACCCTACAATTTACTGGCTGTGTAATCTTGGATAAGTTACTTAACCTTTCTTTGTGATTAGTGATATATACCTTATAGGGTTAATGATAAACCCTGGTAGTCAGTAATTGTATGGTTTTCACCCTCATTCCTAAGTCAATCATATGGAAATGACTCAGCTCTGTTTGATTTAACCAAGTCACAATGATTTGAGCAAACTACCTGTTGGATAAATCTGGCTTATCGCCTAATTTTTATACAATGCGATGCTTTTTTAAAACTATTGTTTTATTCAATACCTCTCTCATGGGTTAATACCCACTTTTGCCAATGATGGCTGGTGTATTAATGTCTTCTCAGAATACTTCAAATCAACATAGTGAAATCAGTATTGAAATTTCTTAATAATCATTAGAAACTCTCTCCTTTCCCAGAATTTTATTGCATTTAGCATAAAATCTTTAGGTTTCTTACTACCTGTATTAAGTGTAAGCATTTTATGTACAACTGTTTTTTTCAGATGAGGATTTGTTGGCATTTAGCGCATATTGCCTCTTCTGTCAAAATGTGAAAGTTACACTCCTAAGAAACCTCAAATTAACCAAAATCCTTATAAAAGCCATAACCCTAATGGCAAAAAATAGAGTTTCAGACACTATTGCTCTATAATCAGTATTTTAGACTCAGAATATCAAACAATTTTCCTGTGGGAATTTTAATGTTAAAAGTAGTTTTATGATTAGAAGTTATTTTCATTGCTTAACAAATTTACTGATTAAAACTGGGAATAAGTAACTAACCAGTTTTTTGTTTGTTTTTCAATCCACATGTGTGAGAATCTTATAAACTTTAGTGCACATTTTCATAGCATACAAAGTACGTGTGACAGAAGATACTTTTGTTAAAAAGTAATAAGAAATCACAAAATAGAAATCATAGTGATAATTTATAACTACCACCAGTAAAGAAAAATATGATGTTAATCCAATAGCTACAATTCATGAACTCAAAAAAGCAGCTGAATTATTTATGTTGCCCATATAATCTTATCTTTTCCTTTAAGATCACTAGGAGATATTTACCAATATCCTTCAAGGTCACTTCAAATTCCCTGTATAGGAGCTACTGCACTCTTTAAGTATGTGCTAATTATTATCTTTCTGAATATGGGTAAAATGAGGATCTGAGCCAGTGACAGACACTCTCCATACCCCTAAGAAAAGCCCAATATATTTTCATAAGTAATAAGTCATCAAGAAAGAATTTCATTGGAAGATTTTGCCCTATCAAGAAATTTCATATGCAGATTCTCTCTCATTTTCTCTCTTTTCCTTTTACCACACACTTCATACCTACCAATTTCCTAAAGAACTTACATCTGACAGGTGGTTTGGATGAATTGATGTGTGCTTTTTGAGGTGTTGTCAGGAATCCAACAGCCTAAGGAGCCATTCCAGGAATTCAGAATGAAGGAAAGTGGTCAGAATTCAAGGTACGGTCCTATGAAATCTGAAATGCTATCTGTTTCAACTATAGAACTTTCTCATTCAGTGGGTTTACCAGGTTGAAGCAGACAGAGCTAAGGACCCTCTGCAGTCCTCTACTCTGTTCTTCAACTCAGAAATCAAAAGAAGCTTTAGGTTTGGAGGTTTGCTTATGACTTTTTTCCCAGACACATGAACAGGCTCTTCTCTGGTTATTGCCAGGGCTGACTTGTAATCCAGACTATACTCACCACCATGGACTCAGAGAAGTGTTTATTTCTTTTCTTCAAAATCTATTTTTAAAATGGTGAGGATAAAGTGGTGAGAATTGTGCATGGTCAGGTGTGGAATCCAAGTGGCAATGCTATGGAGGGAGGTTTTTTGCTGAAATACAGACTCCTGAGCTCATGGCCACTCACTTTGTGTGTTCTAAAGGCATATGAATATGTACTGCCTTCCTACAGCCAACAGCGCAGCTGCAAGAAAAATAAATAACCCATTACTGCAAAAATGCTATTCATGAAGCACTTCAAAGTTTTACTCTTAAAATATCCCTTCAGAGCAAAATCTTGAGATGTTTTGTCTTTCTCAGTTCCTAAGCAGGGAGACTGAGGCATAGGGAGGTTAAATGAGTTGACCAAGGTCATCCAAGAAGTCAGTGAATTAACTAGAAATAGTACCCAGGACTCCTGCCTCCTACACCACAGCTTCAACCACTGGACCATGTTTCCTGATGGCAGCAAAGCATTAGACCACAGCGGTTTGCCAGCAACATCAAATAGCATTTTGCTGGTGTAATTTACCTCTTTTGGAATTAAATAATAATATCATTTTACCTTAATCTATCACCTTTCATCCCAGGGGAGCCTAAAGTGCTAAGTGCTTTAGTTATGAGTTTTAGCAGCTTACGTATAAATCACTTCACACATCATTAAAAAGCAGCTGTCCTTGGAGTCAATGTTGCAGCTGTCAAATATATGTATCCTGACTGTTAAACATTTATTGAGCACCAACGATGTGCTAAATGTTAGAGAGGATGCAAAATTTGAATTTAGGGAGTTTACAGTACTAGGAGATAGAGGAAAACTATTTAAAATCTTGATGACATATTAATAGAAATCAGACTATTCCTGGAACACACTTTTGTTTCTAGTGAATATAATCATATCAAGGGGTCTGAAAAATTGCCTTTGGTTGTAGAAAAAGGACCCTTAGTAAATGTTCTCAAAATGTTAAAGCAACAGTTTAGACCACAGACAAAGTTATTTCAGACTCTTTTCAAGACAATCCACTAATCTTCACCTGATTCCTCACATTTATTTCTTTCTTCCTTGTGTTCTCAGGCACTTACAATGACAAATTTCAAAGAGTCAGGTTCAATAAGTTTAATATAACCTAACCTGGTTTTCTCATGGAGATTCGTTATATAACTAGAAGCATTTTTTTCTCAGGGTTGGGGTGGGGGAATGGATCTAGAAGAGAAACCAAGCACACTGGAGTTGAGAAGATGGTTAATAGGAAAATAATAACTTTATGATAAATGGTTAAAATAAAATTATAAGGGTTTTTTGACCATAGTTTACACACCATACACATACTTTAAAATATGATGTGCCATAATAAACTCTATGCACCAAGTAGATGTGCCAGAAAATTTATGAGTAGAATTAATCAGGATTAATTTTATTTCCCTTTTTTTACACAACCACATGAAAAGTCAAAGGGAAATAAAAAGCAATTCAAGGGAGCAGAAAACCTCAAATGGGGACATTTCTGCTATAGCTGTCCAGTATTCTATGACTTGAGAACATACTTTGGTTAATCAGGTGTCATTTTGTAGTACTTTGTACCAGATGATTGCTTTCAAAATGAACAAGTTAAAAAAAAAAAGAAATAAACAAGTTGATCTGGACTTCAGGGAGGAAAAGACACAGAAATACAGTAAAGGAATCTATTGACGAGCTGCTGACACAAACTAACACAGGGCCACATTGTCCAAAACACAGGCCTTGGGGATAGGAGTGAGAAGCTCGTGTGCCCTCACTCTTCTCTCTGCTATTAAAATAGAGCAAAAGCAAAACCCAAAAATCTGCATTACCTTGTTGTCTTTGTTGATGCTTGGGCTCTTGATGGCTGACGTTTTAGGAAATTTTACGTACTTGATAGCTACTAAAATGTCCGCAGAGGAGTGTAATCTAAAAGAGTGAATATACTAGCTAAAAGAAATACCATTTCACTGTTTTCAAATAATTATGATACCACCTATTAATATAAGGTCTACTCTGGATTAATAAATAGCTTAAACTAATTCAGAATTATTTTTATTTAAAACATGCTTTTCAAATCTTAATTTTTCAATACATCCCTCAAGTTAAAATACACATATGTAGGTGTCAGTGCAATGGAGAAAGCGTGTTTTAGCTGGGCAGAAATGAAAATGTTTCAGAAATGTAAATGGGCAAGGTGCCTAACATGCTTCACCATGTGATACAACTGCTAAAAAGGCTGAAGGGGTCTTAGTATGCAGTCACTTATCCATCTAGTTGACATGATGTAGAGGGGAATCCAGTGATGAATAATATCTTGGTATTATCTCAGGGAGCTTAGCATTTAGTGGGAAAAAAACAGACCTAAAATAAAGAACGAATGAATGAACACATAAATTGTCACCATTCAATGTGATCTATGCCAAAATAGGTGTGTGTGTGTATAAAGTGATTTTAAAAACAGAGGAAGAGGGAGATGAGAGATAGAAAGAAAGATGTCTGAATTATCCAGAATGAATAGGATTCTACCAGGAAAAGGAGACTCAGAGGGGAAGGAGAGGATTTTAGAAGCAAGGTATCCAAAAAATAAAGGTGATAATTGCACTCAGTGTACATTGAACTTCACCTGGACAAACAAATTGTATCCAAAAGAGCCCTCTGTTCTGACAGGATTTGAAATCCTCTTTCTTTCATTTTTTTTTTTCTTACTTTTTTAGGGCCACACCTGTGGCAAATGGAAATTCCCAGTCTAGGGGTCCAATCGGAGCTGCAGCTGCTGGCCTACACCACAGCAACGCTAGATCCAAGCTGCATCTGTGATCTACACCACAGCTCACTGAAACACCAGATCCTTAATCCACTGACCAAGGGTGGGGATCTAACCCTCATCCTTACGTATACTAGCTGGGCTCATTACTGCTAAGCCATGAACTCCTGAAATCCTCTTTTTCAATGGGAGCCAGAGGGAATGCAGAGTCTTCAAGAGAGAAAAGATTAAAAACATCTATGTTCTCCTTTGATTTTTAAAGATTCTCATGTAAGAAAGAGAAAACAGCTTGTCCTGTTTGGCTTCAAAGAACAGAATAGGAGGAATGGTGGGGAGAAATTAGAATAACAGACTTTGGCTTGATCTGTGGACAGATAAAACTGGAATGGTTCCCAAATACAATGCGGTTTCACCAAGACTGGAGATGTTAAGGCCAAAAGAATTATTGTCAGGAATATTGCAGAAGAAATTTAACCATTATGTGGAATTAATCGACATCTGCAATCCTTATCTCTCCTGTGAGTCCATAAAATGTATTGTAAAACCAGCCAAATAGTGGTAAGCTTGTCTTGCTTTTTAAGTAGACTTGTTATAGTCAGTTCAGGCTGCCATTGCAAAAATACCACATGCTGGGTGACATAAATAATAGAATTTAATTTCTCACTGTTCTGTGACTTAGAAGTCCAAGATCAGGATGTCAGCATGGTCAAGATCTAGAGAGAACCCTCTTCTGTGTTGCAGACTGCTGACTTTTCCTTGTACCCTCACATGGTAGAGCAGAGAGAGGAAGCAAGCTAACTTGTGACTCTGATAAGGACACTAATCCCACATCCTCTCCACCATTTGTCGTTTGTTGACTTGTTAATCATGGCCACTCTGACTGGTGTGAGGTGGTACCTCATTGTAGTTTTGATTTGCATTTCTCTAATAATCAGTGATGTTGAGCATTTTTTCATGTGCCTGTTGGCCATCTGTATATCTTCTTTAGAGAAATGTCTATTCAGGCCTTTTGCACATTTTTCCATTGGGTTGTTGGCTTTTTTGCTGTTGAGTTGTATAAGTTGTGTATTTTAGAGATTAAGCCCTTGTCAGTCACATCATTTGAAACTATTTTCTCCCACTCTGTAGGTTGTCTTTTTGTTTTTTTTTTTAACAATTTCCTTTGCTGTGCAAAAGCTTGTTGGTTTGCTTAGATCACATTGGTTACTTTTGCTTCTACTTTTTGGCCTTGGGAGATTGACCTGAGAAAACATTTGTAATGTTGATGTCAGAGAATTTTTTGCCTATGTTCTCTTCTAGGAATTTGATGGTGTGTTGTCTTACATTTAAGTCTTTAAGCCATTTTGAGTTTATTTTTGTGCATGGTGTGAGGACATATTCCAGTTTCATTGATTTACTATCCTGTTTTGCCAGCACCACTTGCTGAAGAGACTGCTTTTTCCCATTTTATATTCTTGCCTCCTGTGTCAAAGATTAATTGATCATAGGTGTCTGGGCTTATTTTTGGGTTCTCTATTCTGTTCCATTTGTCAGTATGTATGTTTTGTTACCAGTACCACACTGTCCTGATTACTGTAGCTTTGTACTATTGCCTGAAGTCTGAGAGAGTCATGCCTCCTGCTGGAGAGGGTGTGAAGAAAAGGGTCTCTCCTACACTGTTGGAAGGAGTGTAGATTGGTACAACCATTGTGGAAAACAGTATGGAGTTAACCTCAAATAAATAAATATAGAACTACCATATGACCCAGCAATCCCACTCTCTGGCATATATCCGGACAAAGCATTCATTGAAAAAGATGTTTTGGTTTTGATTTGTGGTTGTCTTGTTTTTTTTAAGTATCTTAACCCCTTCCTATATCTGCTTGCTTTAGCCTGATAGTCATATAGACTCAAACACATTATTTAAAAAAAAAGAGTCTGTATTTTCTTACTTTCCTTCCCCACATACTATGATTTTGAAGTCCTTTTTTTAACACCTTCATGTTTGTCCTTTTCTGTTCCTTGCACTTATCATCACTTTTACAGTAGCTTTTTTTTCCCCCTTTTAGATCTGTATACTGGCTTATGTAAGTAATTGCTTTCCAATTGTGATTTCCTCCATCCTATTTCTTCTTCCTTCTTTTTTACTTAGAGTAGCCCTTTCAGTATTTCTTTTAGAATGGGTTTAGAATTACTGTATTCTTTTAGCTTTTGTTTGTTGGACTAATTCTTTATTTCTCCTTTATTTTATTTTTTTTCTTGTTAACAATGAATTTTATTTCAGTTATAGGTGTACGAAGATAAGTCAATTCGAGAGATTTTGTGTCCCAAACCCACAGTGCATCCTCCCACCCCCCAGACTGTCTTATTTGAAAAACCAAGGTTTTCCAAAATCTGTGAGTCACTGTCTGTTTTTCAAAGAAGTTCATTGTGTCTCTTTAGTTTCCACATGTAAGCAGTAGCATTGGGTGTTGCTGTCTAATTGTCTGACTGATTTCACTTCGTATGATAATTTCTAGGTTCATCCATGTTGCTGTAAATGTTGTTATTCTGTTCCTTTTAATGGCTGAGTAATATTCCATTGTGTGTATATACCATATCTTCCCTATCCACTCCTCTGTCGTTGGGCATTTAGGTTGTTTCCATGACCTGGCTTCTTCCCTCTCTAGCTGCTTTAGATGTAAAGTTAGGTTGTTTATTTGAGCTTTTTCTTGTTTCCTGAGGTAGGCTTGTATTGCTACATACTTTCCTCTTAGAACTGCTTTTGTTGCATCCCAGAGGTTTTGGAGTGTCATGTCTTTGTTGTCATTTGCTTCTAGGTATTTTTTAATTTCCTCTTTGATTTCTTCAGTGATCCATTGGTTGTTTTCTTGTTTTTGTATCCATTCGGCTAGTTTATGTCTTTTGGTTGGGGCATTCAGTCTATTAACATTTAAGGTAATTACTGATATATGTGTTCTTATTGCCATTGTAATAACTGTTTGGGGTTTTTGTTGCTCCTTTTTTTTTTTTATCCTAAAGTTTTGATATAGGAGTCTATATACAAATGAGATCGTTTTTAGTTGTTGGTTTCTTAATTGCACGTGCGTCTCCAGTGACCTGCATTTGTGCTCCCTTCTCAGATTTCTGATTTTGGTAGCATAGTTGTACATGGATTTAGTATCTTTACTGTATATATGCCTTTACTGGTGAGTCTTGTCATTTGTTGTGTTTTTGTTTCTGGTTGTGGCCCTATCTTTTCTACTAGAGAAGTTCCTGTAAGATTTGAGGTAAAGCTGGTTTAGTGTTGCAGAAATCTCTTAGCTTTTGCTTATCTGTAAAGGTTTTGATCTGTCCTTCAAATCTGAATGAGAGCTTTGCAGGGTAAAGCAATCTTGGTTGGAAGTTTTTCCCTTTCATCACATTAAGTATATCATGCCACTCCCTTCCGGCCTTCAGAGTTTCAGCTGAAAAATCTGCTGATAACCTTATGGGGGTTCCCTTGTATGTCATTCGTTTCTTTTCCCTAACTGCTTTCAAAATTTTCTCTTTGTCTTTAATTTTGGTCATTTTGATTAATATGTGTCTCGGGGTGTTCCTCCTTGGGTTTATTTTATATGGTACTCATTGCACTTTCTGAATTTGACTGAGTGGTTCCTTTCCCATATTAGGGAAGTTTTCAGCTATTATCTCTTCAAATATTTTTTCCGTTCCCTTCTCTCTCTCTTCTCCCTCTGGCAACCCTATAATACAGATATTGGTGTGTTTAACATTATCCCAGAGTTGTCTGAGACTCAGCTCATTTCCTTTCAATCTTTTATCTCTTTTCTCTTGTGTTAGTGATTTCTGCTAATCTGTCCTCCATCTCGCTGATTCATTCTTCTGCCTCCTGTTTTCTACTGTTAGCTACTTCTAATGAATTTTTTACTCATTTATTGTATTTTGCATCTCTTGTTTAATTTTTACATCTTGTATTTCTCTGCTCAGTGTTTCCTGTAAATGATCAGTCTTTGCCTCCAGTTTATTTCCAATGCCTTGAATCATCTTCAGCATCAATAGTCTAAAGTCTCTTTCTGAGAGGCTGATAATCTCCTCATCACTGAGCTGTTTCTCTGGGCTTTTCTCTTTCTCTGTTATCTGGGTTATAGTTTTCTGTCTTTTCATTTTTACAGGTTTTTGGTGTGGTGACCTTTATGTCGACAATAGAGTTGTAGCCTCTCTTAATTCTGGCATTTCCCTCCCCTGAGGCTAAAGTTGGTATGGGCAGGGCTTGCTGTAGGGTTCTGGATGGGAGGGACTGATGCCTGCCCACTGGTAGGTGGGGTTGATTCCTCTCCCTCTGATGGGTGGGGCTTTATCTCTGGATGAGATTAGAGGCTGGCTGTGTGCCTGAGGGGTCTTTAGGCAGCCTGTTTACTGATGGGTGGGGCTGAGATCCCACCTGGATTATTGTTTGGCCTGGGGATTCTCAGTGCTGATGGGAGGGACCAGATGTTCCCAGAAATGGCCCCTCCAGAGAAATGCAGGCTGATGAATGTTCCCGAGAGCTTCACCTCCAATGCCCTTCCCCCACAACAAGCCACAGTCACCCTTATTTTCCCAGGAGATCCTCTAAGAATTGCAGTCAGGATACCCCCAGATTCCTCTGGAGACTGCTTTGCCCTGGGACCCAGTGCACGTGAAAGTCTATGTGTGCCTTTCAAGGATGGGGTCTCTGTTTCCCCCAGTCCTGTGGATTTCCTGCACACAAGCCCCACTGGCCTTCAATGGCAGATGCTCCTGGGGCTCTTTCTCCCTGTGCCCCTTCCCTAGGCATGGGGTTTTGATGTGGGGCTCGGAACTCTCAGTCCTGTAGCTGAGTTTCTGTGTTTTAGTTACTTTCCAGTCTGTGGCGCTTCCCACCCAGGAGGTATGGGGTTTTTGTATCATGTAATCGCCCCTCCTACCTCTTGATGTGGTCTCCGCTGTGTCTTCTGGAGTAGAATATCTTTTTTGGAAGTTTAGAGTCCATTTGGTTGAAGGTTGCTCAGAATTTGGTTGTAGTTTTGCTGTTTTTGGGGAGAGAAGTTGAGCTCCAGTCCTTCTATTCCACCATCTTAATCCAATCTCTCTCTCCTTTATTTTATATGATATTCTTGCTGGGTAGAGTATTCTAGGCTACAAATTTTTCACTTTTAAAACTTTGAACATATCTTGCCACTCTCTTCTGGCCTTTAGTGTTTCTGTAGAGAAATCAGCTGACAGCCTTATGTGGGTTCTCTTATAATTAACACTGTGTTTTTCTTGCTGCCTTTAGAATCTTCTCTTTATCTTAACTTTTGCCATTTTTATTGTAATATGTCTTGGTGTGGGTCTGTTTGGGTTCAACTCATTTGGGGCCCTCTGTGCTTCCTTTATTGATATCTGCTTTCTTTAGATTTGGGAAGTTTTCAGATATAATTTCTTCAAATATATTTTCAATCCCCTTTTCTTTTTCTTCTCCTTCTTGAATTCCTATTATGTATAGATTTGCCTGCTTTATACTACCCCATAGATCTTTTATATTACTTTCATGTTTTTTTCATTTGGTTTCCTGTCTGCTGTCCTGATTGGGTGATTTCCATTATTCTGTCTTCTGAGCCACTAATTTGTTCCTCTGCATGATTCATTCTGCTCTTTGGTGCCTTTAGCTCAGTTTGCATCTCTGCAAATGAATTTTCTAATTTTTCTTTGTTCCTCCTTATATTTTCTAATTCCTTTCTAAAGTAATCTGCGTTACTGTTTATATCCAGTCTTAATTCCTTCATATTCACCGACAAAAGTCCTACAGGAAAGACCACTGCCTGAAAGAGATATTGAAATGAATAGTCAAGAAGGACAGTAGGGAGGTTCCTTTAAAAACTAAAAATAGAATTACCATATGATCCAGCAATCCCACTCCTGGATGTCTATCCAAAGAAAACCGTTATTCAAAAATATACATGCACCCCAATGTTCATTGCAGCACTATTTATAATAGTTAAGACATGGAAGCAAACTAAATATCCATTGACAATGGAATGGATGAAGATGTGGTACATATTTACAATAGAATGCTATTCAGCCATAAAAAAACAAAATAATGCCATTTGCAGTAATATGGATGGATCTAGAGATTATCATACTGTGAAGTAAGTCAGAGAAATACAAATATCATATGATATCACTCGGATGTGGAATCTAATAAAAATGACACAAAAGATCTTATATATAATAAAAGAAATAAACTCACAGATTTCAAAATAAATCTTCTGGTTACCAACCATAGTGAAAACACTGGGGGGGGGAGGGAAGAAATGGGATGGTGAGAATAACACACGATACTATATAAACGAGATGATTAATGAGAACTTACTCTACAGCACGAGAGAATCTACCCAGTAGTTTGTGATAACCTATATGGGAAAAAAAAATGGATGTATTTATATGTATGACTGATTCACTTGGTGTATGCCTGAAAGTATACAACATTGTAAATCGAATAAAATTAAATTGAAAAAAGAATTATAAGCAGAGCCAGGAAAATAGTATTTTGCCTTTCCTCTAATATCCCTTTTCCTTATATCCAGAGGAGCCTGAAGAAGAACTTAGAGGGATTATTTGAAACAGATATATATAAAGAACCAAAGTTGTCCATCCTTCCCAGCATTGGTCTGGGAGGCCTCTGGTCAGCCCTGACCTGGGAAGAGGCAAACTCTCAAATGCATGGAGGACAAAATTTTATTTTATTTTTAAGATCAAACTGGACCCCTTAAATATGAAAAGGATAGTAGTCCCCATACCAGAAAATTTATATCATTTTCCCAAGTTATATTCAACATATAAGGAATAGAGATGCAACATAATTTGGTAAAGTCTACAGTGGAGAAAAGGGAACTCTTTCCTGAAGGTGTTCCTTAAATCCTACCCATTTTAAAAAACTGATGAAAAATATCCTATCAAAAGCTGCTCTATGCATATATTTTATTCAAAACATTCCCTATTCATTTATTTGGCATATCCCTATAACTTTCAGATTTTATAGCAAATTTTAAGTAAATTCTAAATCATAGTTTTAATATATTAAAAGAAGTTCACTTATGTTTAAATTTTGAGCTTCCTTACAAATGAAGTTACTATATAGTAATTATGTAAATCAGGTTTGGGGGAAAGAAATGAGAGAGAAAATAGGCATGGTAATTAAGTGATGTTCCTTCACTCTTATTTGCAATGAAAAGCAGCAGGATGAACTTCCATTCTTGGAAATGTTGACTGGTTACATTAGTTATTGTGAACACATCCTCTGTATGCACTGCAAAGTTTGCCCAATCACAGTAGGAACCAATACAAGTTTGTACTACAACCCTGTATAACATTTGATGACTTGGTAAAATAGAACCCATTCAGAACCGTTTCCTAGAAGCTTTTTATGGAGTATCACAAAATCCACACTGTGCATACAATTTAGAGTCTATCAAAGCAGATGAGAACATATTATGCTTACTGTTATAGGGAACGGTTCAATCAGCATCCCTGCTCCAATTCGTTATTAGTGGCCTCCTATAGCACTGTGCTGAGAACGATTCTATAATCACATCAGGGTGCAGCTGGAGTACCACCAGCAATTAGCGACTTGCACCATGAATAAGGAGAAGGGAGAGGTTTCAAGAGGGCTATATATTTGTCATCTATGAATGCAAACCTATTTTTCCTTTTACTATAGCAACTGATATTAAAGTGAAGGTAGGCAATGGATTCACATTGAAATGAACAGAAAACTATGGTTTAACAACAGACAGGTAGCATCAAGTTATATCACAGTAATTAAAATGCCATGCTACTTTTGATGTCAGTTGTTTATTAACCCAATATCAGAAGCATGTCTCCGGAAAGGGACAGGAGGAATACAATCGGAAGATGAGCAATGGAAGACTTAGTCATTTCAAGCTTATGGGTCATAAAATGTACAGAAAAATGCCCAAGAAGCTACCAAATACCTCAACTTTCTGCAGAAGAAAAACAACTATATATATATATATATATATATATATATATATATACATATATATATATATATATATATATCATACATATACATCATTCACAGTAGTAGTAATTATGCTTAATAAAGTCACTGTGAACACCAAACTACTGAATACCAGTTGCTCCTAGGGGAAATACAGAGTTAGGTTCCCATGAGCCTCTGGTCACATTTTTATCAGTAAAATAAATAAATAGCCTTACTTTATGTGTGTTCCTTTTCAAAGTCATCTTATTTAACATATAATATTAATATTTAATATTATAATATATAATGTGGTTCATCAACATTGAGCTTATTGCTTAAAGCATGATAACCCATGCCTGAACAAAGCTTATCTAACACATAATTTCTCTTTAAGGCACATCCCAGCCTTCTTGCACTAAGGAACACTAGAAAGCACTCTGCATTATGCTTAGGGGCATTTTAAAAAACAAAAGCATCAGCAAAAAGCACCAAAATAACAGAAACATGGCACTAATTAGACCATGAAAAGGACACTTGTTTAGAATATGGAAATAGAACATGCATATCAGGCAACTCAAATTTTTTGTGGACTTTACATGTCCACAAATAACTACGAAAGTATCAAGAGCAATGATTTGGGGGTTAGAAATAAATTTTAGCAAATAAGTGAATTTTCACACACAAAATCTGTAAATAGTAAAGATAAACTGTGTATATGAATGCTAGAATGCTAGGATTTTTCAATTAGAATTAAAGCCACAACCTTTAATTGACCTTAAGAGTTTATGTGTAATTGAAGAATTAAGATGAGCACAAATATAATACTTAAAGAAAATATAAACTGAATATATTAAGGAGATAATACTCAGTGGATGAAATGATAATAAGGAATTAAAGAGTCATCTGGTGTGTCACAAGGCAGACATATTCTTTAGGTGGGATTTTTCTGGATTCTTGAATCTAGAATAGAATCCATCTAGGAAGGATGTATCAGATAGGGCATTCCTGGTAAAAATTCAGAGTGACCAAAAGGTTGAATGCAAGAATGATGCCCTCAGGACCCACTATAGTGCTCCAGAACCAGCAGAACATGGAAGCAGACATGGGGTATATAGATTAAACCAACAGGACAACCCAGAGCAGTGGGCCCGAGGGCTTCATTCTGGAGAAGGAAATACACAGCAGTCTGACCTTCATGTTCTGATTTCAGACCCAGGTTCCTACAGAATAATGGCTATACCTTTCATGTATATGTGCATTTAGCTAAATTAAGTGTGGGGCACTCTGCACAGAGGGGTACTTGATAAATGTTTCTCAATTATTCCTTTACTCCTGCCTGGGACAGCAGAAGTGAGTGATTATAGTTTTTCCCCTTTCTGGGCAGTCTCACAGTGTGGGAGCAGCGTGTTCCTTCTTCTTGCCATTCCCTCTGCCCAGAATAAAGGAGAGAAAATGACTTGAGCCATAACAAATATTAGCCCAGGTATATTACTAAGCATTCCCAAGGGAGTGGAGACTAAATAAACCCACTGTGTAGCTTTCAGAGCAGCAATGTCCACAAGGACTTTATTTCTGAACGCTTTCTGAGAGTGGGTCCATGATTACATTTTACTGTTATTCAAAATGAGGGGATTCAACATTCAGCAATTAATCTTACATTAGAATGCCACAGTTAATCTTACATTAGAATGCCACAGTCATAACAGCAAAGTATTTAAACACCTTTCCTTAAACATACTATTTTAAAAGCACATACATGATTTGTGGTCATTGTTGTTGCTATGAAAGGCCTTATTTGCAAATAGAGAGGAAGTCGATGGAAGCTGTTAGGATAAAACAACAGACTCAAGCAATCCACTTGGGCAGGGGTCAGCACCATACTGTATTTATAAAAGTCCATATAATAAATATATTAGACTTTGCTTGAGAGTCATCTTAAGGGAATACATAAATGAATTTGCAACTATATTCCAATAAAACTTTACTTGTGGCCATAAATAATTGAATTTTAGATACTTTTTACACATGTTATGGAATATTATTCTTCTTTCAATTTTTTTCAACTGCTTACAAATGTAAGGGTCATTGTGACCTTGTGGAATCTACAAAACAGATTTGGCCCACTGGGTCTAGTTGACTGATTTGTTAGGTAAAAGAAGGCAAAGCCCTTTCAGAGAAAGACTGGGAAAGAGAACCCTGGGGCAGGCTAAAGGTGTAATCATGTGTCCAGGTAAGAAAACAAGGTTCTTAGTCTCTGAAAGACATAAGTATTGCCCCCAAAGTATATCATCCAGGAACTAGTCATATGCTTTGGCAGTTTTAGCAGCTTGAAAAAGATATTCCAAAGTAGCAGCAAAGTGATGCTTCATCAGAAACCAAAGGGCTAATATTGTCTTTCAAACCAATATCACTCAGGCTTAGAGTCTTTACTCTGGCCTGCCTGTTCCAAGTTCCTGGATTTAATTAAATTATCCTCACTGGCCTTTGATGGGTTCTGCCTCACTAGGGTGGAGAAAAGGTTGGTGATAGCCTCCTGGCCTGGATGACTCTGGTCATTACTAGAGTAATGGTCTAAAATATGGACAGAGATTACCACAATTATAATTCTAATGACAAAGTTAGTTAAAATTTAAAAAAAAGTGACTTTCATATATGGCTTTGCACATGGTAAACAACGCAGTTTGGTTTTGCAAGGATAAACTCTGTGAACCTGGTCTATCCCCCTACAAGTTCTGGATGAAGGCTTTTTCTTCAAGATATGTAGTGAAATTGGTCTTGGCCTCATATGATATCAGTCACTCCCCTAACAGTCATTCAAGTAACAAGTTCTAAGCTCCTAGTATGCACCAAGAATCTCACAAAGTGTATTTGAATTCTACTTTAAAGACCCTTGACGCCAATCACCACTAATATGGCTGTTCTGCAGGTGACTAAAATGAGGCTCACAAGTCCTGTGTGACTTATTCAAGCTAGCAAGCAACAGAAACAAGATTCAAAGGCACATCTACTTAGCCCCATTACAGTAGGCTGACTCTTTATTGATTTATAACATGAAAACATTAGAAAGTTACACTACTCTCTGAGGGTTTGGGGACCTCAAATTTTCAGAATCTAACTGAGAACCAAAAAGTTAGATTGAAAAGTCTCTAAAACTGCTTCAATAAATGTCAGTGCCCAGGAATTCAATATTTCACAGTTTGCTAAAAGGAGAATCCATCACCATCACCCAGAGACCACAATTTTAATCAGTCCGGTTATCCAGTTTCCCAATTACAAAGTATAGAAGTCAGGAGGATCTTGGGGAAGTTTATTTGATGTTTAAACAAGTGAAAAAGAAACAGACAATACTTATAAGTATGCAAAATATATGGCTGTCTGGGACCATTTAGTATACATAGTGCCTTTACTCTCTTTTATGTTGTGGTACAGCAGTTAATTTTCAAAATTAAAATGAGTCATCAAGAAATGCTTAAATTTTGCTCATCATACTCTGCTTGTAAAAGCAAGAAAGTTTGTGAAACATTTTTTAGATTAAAAAAAACTAGTTTAAAATGCTAAAGAAAATTTGAGAGCTTCAAAGGATATATATCAGTTGTAGACAGATTCCATTTTACTACCTACTAACCCCAGGCATTCCTTGCATATGAACAGGTACAGGCTAGGAGATCTTGGTAACTATTTCAGTAAGTGTTCAGGATATCTCTAAGGATGTCTGTGATGGCCATTCCTTCATACAGGAAGCCCAAGAGGTGAGCTAAATAACTCCTTAACCAAAGGGTTAATTTTCAGAGGTACCATGCCCAAGGAAAGATATTAAAATCAGGAACCAGGAAATAGAGTTAAAAGTCAGTTTCCAAGAAAGTCACTTAAAAGTTTAAAAGTTGAATCAGTAGAAGAGTGAACTAGACAATGGAAAACAAATTTAAATGTCCCAAAGAAACAACGTCAGATGAGAGCATTTCACCTTAAATGAAAAACAGAATGGTGCCTTATCCTGGTAATGGACTTCACAGGTGTCTGTTGAAACCAGTCCACAATATGCAGCTATGGCGGCACGTCTGATTCATCCACTGTAGGTCTTTGTTCTGCAAATTCCTGAATTTAAGCCCCTCCTTTCATTTTCTTATCTTGTGGCAAGTGGGACTGGAGATGTCTCTCCAGTTTATGAGCTCAGCCTAGATCTCATCTTTATTAACGTATATTGTCATGCATTTTTGTCTTTATCCCAAGATTTTGCCTCAATATATCTATAAGAACTCTTGGAGTTAAGGGCCTAGCTGATTGTGATAGTATAAGCATTATAAGAAGGTTGGTGATATCATCCTGGGTTTTGCAATACATTTCTCATGTCAAAAATTCTCTTAATTGCCCCCCAAAATATTGTTCCAGAAATGTTGATATTTTAAACATACAATCTCAGACCTGCCTATCATAACTAAAAAGGATGGAAAAAGTCTACCATAAATAAGAACCAGGAATATACATAGCCTAATTCATTTTTTGTCTTGGTGATAAAAACATGCTACCATAAATTAAGGTATGTTTCACTTCTAGGCTTGGGTTGAAAATCTCTGAAGTTAATGACAGAACACATATATTTTTCAACTATTTTCTCTTTTATCTTGAATTTTTTATTTTTGAGAGTTATTTGTTTTCATTGGCAAAGAAAATAATTACTAAGTAGCCTTTAGCTTTATTTCCAATGTATTTCTAATTGAATGTTTCTGATTACTTCAGAGCACTTTCCCATGAGGCCTTTGCTAGTCCTCTATCTCTGTGGGTTACCTTCTGAAGTCCTAAAGAAATAGTCACTCCTGCTCTGGCCATTACGCTACTCCCCCGCTCTTGTTTGGGGTGCAAAGACAGAAAAAATTAACTCTACATTTTAAAGCAACCTTGGTGCTTGGTCCAATTACTCTTTAAAATAAATAAATAAATAAATAAAGCCACTAATACATTGAAACTCACTGTGTTGGCTTTCATTAATTCATGAGTTTACTTTATCAAACAAATATAATTCTTTATTGCTAGGCTACTCTAGTCACCTGTGGTAAAAACAAACAAGCAAAAAAAAGCAATTTTTTTTTTATTTTTAATCCATCACAGTATGTGGTCCCCTGAACACAATCAATATGCAGCAGGTGTCACCTCTGAACCAGAAAATATGTTCAGTATACCCAAACCATTCTTTACCCTGTTCAACAAAATGAGTCCACCAGTCATGGGTGTGAATGTTGCAGCAATATTGGATCACCAATAGATTTTGCCAAACCCTTACTCTAGATTTGTCAACTTTTGTGGATCAGTCCCTGACATTTTTAAATGGTCCAGAATAGAATACACCTTGAGTAACAATGACTTATAGTGAATCGGTATTATCTACTCCTTTTACCAGAAAATGCCCAGTGAGTGTGATGTTTGTATCTTCCCTAATAGGACTACAGATTCCTTTTTTTTTTTTTTTTGTCTTTTAAGAACACACCCATGGCATATGAGGTTTCCCAAGCTAGGGGTCCAATCGGAGCTACAGCTGCCAGCCTACACCACAGCCACAACAGTGCAGGATCCAAGCTGCATCTGCAACCTACACCACAGCTCATGGCAATGCCAAATCCTTAACCCACTGAGTGAGGCCAGGGATCAAACCCACAACCTCATTGTTCCTAGTTGGATTTGTTTCCGCTGAGCCAATACAGGAACTCCTGGATTCCATTTAATTACTGTTTTCTAGTGCACAGAGAGAAGAAAAGCTGGAATTATATAGGAGAACACATGAATGGTGAATCATGTAGGCTGCCATTTTAGAAAGGATAGCACCCAGCAACTTTTGTTACGTTTTAGTATTTTAATCTGGAATTAAAGAGTGCCTCATCCTACCTCCCCTTCCCCAGACAGGAACTACTAGCTATACCTCACTTCTTAATCTTCATTTCTTTTGACATAGCCTTAGACTACTATGCTCCCTTCTTGTCCCCTGCCTAGTCATTTTTCCAAGTTTAAACCTAAAGCTGCTGATTCTATGAAGTCTTCTCAGATTCCTCAGCAATACTCTCTCCACCCCCCACATACTTAATACATACTTCCTGATATTGTAGTTTTTTGCTTTTTTTTTTTTAATTCATAGCTTATCTTCTTTAAAAGTTTTAGCTCCTTGGGGAAAGGCCTCTTTCTTATATAACTCTGTGTCCTTCTAAGAAACTGCATGTGAGGCTCTCTATAAAGGTATTCCCTAAATGCATTTTTATACCCCAAAACAGCACAGTGAGATGTCCATGTTCACAGAGAATGACACTGGGAGAAGTAAGCATGAAACTGACAACCAAGGAAGTACTACATTTCAGTACACCATACTATTTTGAGGGGTTTTTTGGCTGCATCTATGACGCATGGAAGTTACCAGGCCAGGGATCGAACCCACACCACAGCAGAAACCGAAGCCACTGAAGTGACAACACCAGACCCTTAACCCACTGCACCACATACTGTTTTATTAACCAAATCATAGTGAGACCAATGCTTATAAAATACCTGGAAATCCTTGAGTAAGCGAGATTTATATGAATGTAGAAGACAATGAAACATTTCCAGTTAGGAATAAAAAAAATCATGATGTAAGAATTAATTTATTAATAGTCTGAAAAATGTAAATAATTCAAGTTTTATTTTTACAGTATAATAATAACTGAAAATTTAAAAAATTTTATTAGAGACTATAGTAATATGATTTGTCTGTATGGAAAGCAATTACTGGTAAGTCCCAGACTTCATGTCTGGAAGATTTTTTTTCTTTATGCATGAGGAATATTTCCATCTCTTGGACCGAAACTAGTAGATAAAAACTGCAGATTTCTCTATCTATAAAGAAAGCATTTGCCAAACAGGATGAAATGTAGTTTAGTCTCTGTCTAGATTATTTAAAATCCCTTTATCTTAACTGATTTGTTTTTCTTATGTGAAAATGTCTAAGGAATAGTAGAAATAGTTCTATCCACAGAATCTGGTTACATACATCTATGTTTTTAGCTATGGCCATATAATTAGCCAGTTTAAAAATTCTCTGCATATCTTCACACTCATCTGAAAATGGAATTTTAAAATATATGATCTCTATGTTTCTTTTCATCAGAAATAACACAGTTTTTGAAATGGAAATTTCTGTCTAAGATGAGAAGCCTCAGTGACTGTTGAACTTCACCAAGGGGCAATCTGACATTTCCCTAGTAGTTTTTGGACTAAGTCAAACCTTTTGAATCTTTAAAGGTGATAGAAAGAAAAATGACTCAGGCTAACAATTCAAAATCTGCCTGGTTGCTGGCATGCTTGGCAAAATTACTTTAACCCTCACCCTATCAGAACTTTTCAACAAGGTATATTTCTTTGCAATCAAGTCTCCTTTTATATGCCATATATATCTCAAAAATATATTTTGAACTTAACTTCAATTTCAGGCAATGGTCCATTTTAGGTACAGCCTATGATAATGGAAGCTCTTTCGTAGTTAATTTCTGGCTAGTGCTTCATAAATTACTTAGACTACCCCTTTCCTAGGAATGAAAAGAAAGCATTGTCTGTTAAAGCTTCCCAGAGATTACAATAGCTTTGTCTGTGTATCTTCTGCTTGTTTGTAGGTTTTTTAATGTCTCTTTCACTCTGAATGTTCTTCTAGTCCTTGAGAATTATAGAATCCATGAAAATCAGTAGATCAGAAAATGAGTCCCATTCAAATGTGACTCATTCTATGCAAATATTACTGAGGGTAAGACTGATGAGCACCATCCCTTTGTTTGCCCTTCCTCATGGCATGGATGTGGGTGAATACCAGCAGATGTTGTGCTGATTAAATAATTAAGAATATTAAAATGTATGCACATTCTGACACTGCAGACAGGGTACATGTTTCACATGCCTTTTGTTTGTGTTGCTTATTTTGCTTGTTCTTAATATCAGAAATTATGTATAGTTAGCCTTACTTTTGAGCCATATTGCATCAAAACAATGGTTATTAAAGTATCTAATAATAAACAGTTATTATTATCATGGCTTCTAGAGAGAGAAAATATGTAGAAGTTGTCCCCAGACCCACTGCACTGGCAGAAGAATATCTGTAAAGATATGCAACAAAAAGGAGCTTAGCAGAGATGTGAGCTTACTGGCATATCTCAATGCCAAAGGTTGGCAGTGAAAATTGCATCAAGAACATCATTAGTCATAGAAGACAAACTGATGATGTCTTAGCCTAAAGACACCCTCTGTGTAACTTTCAATGCAATGATTATCTTTTGCCAAAATTGTCTAGGTAATGCAACCATGATATGTTAACATTCTAACTCTATTATAGCTTCCAAAGCACTTTGCTCCATATTTTTTATATTTTTTATTCAATAAAACACTAGACACTAATGCTAAAAACAAAATTCAACTGAGTAAATTTTAAAGATCTTACTGTCTTTAGTCAACAACTTATGCATCAGGCAGCATCCCACCTAGCAGATAGAAATGTACTCAGAGGAGATGTATAAGATGAAAGATTTTTATAGGCAGAAGGGAGCAGGAATGAGGAAGTTATATTAGGCAAAACAGTGGATTGGTTATTTCAAGTGCACTTTCCCTTAGGGGATGTTAGGGATCTACTAGATGACCTAACTAGTGCTAATCAGGTGATTTCCTGATTGACTATTGTAAGATTCCATACAATAGTCAATAGTCATATAGAGCTGAAGCTATATTAAAGTCTCTATTTGGTTAGGTGGACCCTAGCATAAATGATTCCATTTTGGTCTTGTTGTCTTCTTGTTTGCTTGCTTGCTTGCTTGCTTGCTTTTTAGGGCTGCAGGTGCAACATATGGAAATTACCAGGCTGGGGACTGAATCAGAGCTACAGCTGCCAGCCTACACCACAGCCATAGCACCTCAGGATCTGAGCCGTGTCTTCGACCGCAGCTCATGGCAACACTGGGTACTTAACCCACTGAGCGAGGCCAGGGATTGAACCCACATCCTCATGGATACTAGTCAGTTTCCCTACCACTGAGCAACCATAGCAACTCCCATGTTTTCTTATTTTTAATACTGACTATGAAAGAATGGCCCCATAGGAGAGCAGAAAAAGCTATATGAATATTTGAAAGAGCATGTAAAAAGTAGTATGGTAGAGATGGACAATGCACAAGGGTAGCACACAGTAGGGAAAGACTAACTTTCTTTAGCATCGGGAGAGGGTCTTACACTGAGGACATATAGTTGAGAAAGTTCTTCGGGATGAGTAGAGATTTTTCCAAACAGATATCTGACATAGGAACAAAGGAGACATGAAACAGTATGAGCCAAGAAATCTGAGTCCTTCAAGGGAAAATTAGAGAGCCTCTTATATTAGCCAATAAGAAACCCCAAATGCTTTCTTAAAGCAATGGAATAGTATCATTACTTTGCCACTTAGAAATCACTCTGGCTCAAAACATAGAGAATTGACTAAATCACACCAATTAAAGGTAAAATGAGTGGTTTGGAGAGTCTTGTCATCATGGAGGTCTGAACTAAAGAGGTGGAAGATGGTGGAAAGGACTAATCTGAAAGGCTCTCAAGAGGAAAAATGGATTCATAACAATGACACTGAATGAAATGGATTCACTTATTTCTTTAGCACTTTACCTAGGCAATTTACTAGTCCCTAGGGATACAATTAGCTTGGACAGACGTAGAACTCACAGCCTAACAGGAAAGACAGAACGTTAAACAAGGTTTTACAGTGGGATGTAAGTGCAATGATGGGGTAAGAGGTTGCTACGGCAGCAGAGCACAGTCTCCAAATTTAGACATGAGATGAGGGAATATTTTTCCAGGAGAAATAAATATATAAACTGAGACCTAAGAGAGAAGGAGGTAATGGCACTGGAAGGAGGTTTGCAGGAGCAGTGAGAGCATTTGAAAAGGACTTGAGGTGAGAAATGGTGTCATAGGAGAGAAAATTTTAAAAAAAGAAATAATAAAGAGTAAGAAAAAGTAAGAGGGCTAAACAAACGCCATTGCAGGGTCCAAGAGCTGCATCCATATGAAAGGTAATATTGACCCCCTGAAACATTTTTAATCACAGAAATAACATGTATATTTGCATTTTAAGGAAGTCACCCTGGGGGAGTTCCCTTCGTGGCTCAGTGGTTAACGAATCCGACTAAGAAACATGAGGTTGCGGGTTCGATCCCTGGCCTTGCTCAGTGGGTTAAGGATCCGGCGTTGCTGTGAGCTGTGGTGTAGGTCGCAGACGCGGCTCAGATCCCTCGTTGCTGTGGCTGTGGTGAAGGCCGGCAGCTACAGCTCCTGTTAGACCCCTAGCCTGGGAACCTCCATATGCTGCGGATGTGGCTCTACATAAAAAAAAAAAAAAAAAAAAGGCAAAAAGGAAGTCACCCTGGATGTAATACAGAGAACCATAGCTAGAGAAGGCCCGTCCCTGTGTTTTCTGTTACAGTGTTCACCACACTTTGCTAGGCCTATTAGTTTAAAGGCTATTCCTCTCACTAAACTACATCACTAAGGCAGAGAAAGTATCATTCTTATGTATTACTATATTCCTATGCAGGTACACAACAGTGTTAGAAAGAAATAACAAACAAACAAATAAATGAGTGAGAACAATTAGGATACTGTAGTAGGATTCCACCGGGGCAATCTGGGGATCTTGATAAGAATAGATGTATGGACCTAAAGATAATTGCACAGATTCAAGAGATACTCAGAAATTCAAGTTCACTGAAAGTGATAAAAGGATTTCCTACTGGGCCATGGCAAGTTAAGAATCTGGTTTTGTCTCTGTATCAAGTCCAGTCACTGCTGATGCACAGGTTCCATCCATGGCCTGGTGCAGTGGATTAAGGATCAGGCATTGCCATAGCTGTGGTGTAGGTATCAGTTGTGGCTCAGATTTGAACCATGGCTCAGGAACTTCCATATGTCACTTGGGTAGAAGGAAGGAAGGAATGAAGGGAAAGAAAAGAAAAAAGAAAAGAAAGAGATGAGAATAAAGTAGCTATGAAGTTATGAAAAGGCAATAATCATTTCTAGTTTCTTGCCTCACAAAACTAGGATTAGGGATGCCTTTGTCAATTGTCTCAACCTAGCCCACCAGCTTTTATTTCCCATCCTGTTCTAGCAGTCAGCTTTAGGCTCTTTACCATTTCCTTCACAAATTATTCCTTAGACTGCCCTGGACAATTAGCTACTGTCTTCAGGTGGCAATCCATTTCCCGTGAGCTCCTTAAAATTAGATTTAAAACTCACACTTTCCAAAGATGTGAAAAAAGAAAAATAATGATAAAATTAGGAAAATCTGTATAAGTTAATAGCAAGAAGAGAAAACAGAGATGAAGCTCAAATTTAAAATACGTGGAAACTGTGTGGCGGTCATCATGAAAAAATATGATTGAAGATGAATTATGTTTAAGACCCAGGAGGGAGATAATTAAATAGTTGAATGGTTTATTTCAAAGACAAGATATTTATGTTCCGTAATGTATGTGAGTATAAAGAATAGAAAGCAGTATATTCAAAGTACCAAATGAGAGGTAAAGACAATAAAATCTACCTGAACCCAACTGATGAAAATATTCTTTTGTCCTGGAGCACAGGGCAAGTTGAAGAAAGGACCTGGAATCTTCCATGTGTCCTAAATCTCTTCTCAGTAAGGCTTTGGATCCCTGTTAATGACTATATCAATCCCTGTCTTATGAGTTTTCTATCAGGACAGTATCATATCCTCCAAGATCAAGATTTTTGCTCCAACCTACAGCTGGCAATATTCCTGAGAAGACATAGCTAATACTCAGCAGCTGAATGTATTTAGATTGCTATTGAGAAATATTCATGGTGCCAAATGTGAGAGGCAAGGATATTCATGCCACTCATCAAATGAGCAAATTAGTTATTTAATTTTCCCAGCTCTCAGAGTCTCAGAACCCTTGTACCCTCTTTGCCAAAAAAAAAAAAAAAAAAGTGGGGGGGGATATCCAGAGAAGTGAAATCAAAATCAGAACATGTCATCATCCACAGAGAAACTAGACTACTGGCATTAATATTTCTCTCTCAGTCTGGTGTGTTCATCTTAATGAAAATACTAGAGCAGCAAGCAGTTTTCTTCCTGGCTCCCGGGCAAAGAAAATGGAGCAGAATCCTAATGATTTTAACACAATCTATTCACTTAGGATAGTATAAGATGCCATTGGAAAAATGAATGAGAGAGATCAATGTATTACCAAAAAATGACATAATGATAGGTGATGTAGTAGCCAAAAATGGTAATACAAAGAAAAGAAAAATAAGACCCCTAAGAAATAAACTGTACATATATGTCTTCATATCTCTTTTCCATATGAAGCTCCAATATGTTTGTGTGTGTGTGAGCGTGATGTGTGTTTTGGTAGTGTGGTTGATGCTATTAGTTTTTAGTGTTAATGGAGAAATAGCAAGAGGCCCTTCCCTCTACTAAAAATATTTTCCAGGCAGCATATTAAATATATATAGAAAAAGAGAAAATTTAATATGCCTTGTCTAGGAGCAGAAAAATTCCAGCAATGGAAGGGATGGAGGATAGCAAAACTAAACAAATCAAAAGACAACATGAAATTGATGTAGGATTAAGAAGAGAAGATACAAATAAGTAATACTGGAGAAATTTGGATGGCTTCAAGCAGAACAGAATGGAAAATTCAAGCAATGTAGAAATTCACCAGAGAAAAATGAGGGTAAAATGAGGGTAGTAACTAGATGGAAGTGAGCACTCTGATATCTAGGGGGCTTGGTGTATTTTACTTTCCATGGTAAGGATTTTATGAAATAAAATGAATAGGGAACTTTTTCTTTTTCCTTTTTTTTTTTTTTTTGCTTTTTGGAGCCTCAAGTGTGGCACATGGAAGTTCCTAGGCTAGGGGTCAAATCAGAGCTGTAGCTTCTGGCCTACACCACAGCAACAGCAATGCGGGATCCAAGACTTGTCTGTGAGTGACACCACAGTTCACAGCAATGCTGGATATTTAACCCACTGAGTGAGGCCTGGGATCAAACCTGCATCCTCATAGAACCTAGTTGGGCTCATTACCACTGAGCTGCAGCGGGAACTTCCTAAAATGAGTAAAGGACCTTTATCAGACTAAGTTGTGCTCACTAAAAGGTGGGACTTTCATAGGTCATCTTCCATTAGAGACTGCTGACCAACCAAATCCTGTCACTATCATGGAAACTTACAGAGGACCTACCTAGAAAGTGCATTTTCAGAGCAGGATGTGGTGAGGAGAGCAACAGGACAAGCTTACCAGAGAAGCACGGGAAAATGGAGGAGCTGACTTGGTTTCTAAAGCAAACTTGAACCTGAATAACTAACTGAGTTCACACTTTCCCAACAAGCCTGCCCTTGTGTGTCTGAAAAGATAAAGAACATTCAGCAAGTATATCCCTCTCTCTAATTTTTGAGTGGTGAAGAATCCTTGTACACAGTTCCCTTAAAGGCAATAAAGTAGGAGATTAACATTGAACCTGTCAGGAAAATGGCTGACTTCCACATGGAAGCTATATTTGAGGAAGCATGGTGGGGGAGGGGGAAGTACGATAGAGACCAAAAAAACCTCATTGGAAGCCCAGCTACTTCCTTGCTCATTCATTGTGTGACTTTTGAGTGGTAATTTAGTCCCCTTTTATGAAATGAAGATAGTAATAACTATTTATGTAAGGGTGTTTCAACAAGTGAATACAAGTGCAGGCATACTATGCTTTATTGGGTTTTGCAGATATTGCATTTTTCACAAATTAAAGGTTTGTGGCAACTGTGCATTATTAGATGACAACATTTGTAGCAGTAAAGCCTTTTTTTAAATTAAGGTAGGCACATTGTTTTTATAGATATGATTCTATTGCACACTTAATAGACTATAGTATAGTGTAAATATAATTTTTATTTGCACTGGGACTGGGAGATGAAAATATTTGTGTGACTTTCTTTATTGTCATTTTCAGTTTATTGTGGTGGTCTGGAACTGAACACAAAATATCTCCTGAGGAATGCCTGTCATTTGTTCATTCAATAAACATTTCTGCAATATTGATGTGACAGTATGGGTCAACTACTATCACAAGTATTGACGGGTCAGGGGTGAACAAGCAGGGATAATCCTTGACCTCATGAAATATTCTGGTAGATAATATAACAAATACATAGATGCTCAATAAATTGCAGCTAGTATTTTATTTGTTAAAGGAATAAGAAATACATTCAAGGCAAAGAAAAGAAAATTTCCTGTACACACCATGTACCATCACCAGCACATAGTTGGGTCTTAGCTAAATAGAAAATGAATCTGCACGTTTGGCCATAAACTGTAGTACTTTCACTGATGTAATAGACAAGTTTGAAAGAGTAAGAAAGCTAGCTAATGAAAGAGAGGGATGAGGAAAACATGCCTGGCTTTACATGTATGTATGTGGCTTCTGTAAAAATCCATCCTAGCTGCCCTATTACATATTCAACAAGATTTCCTAAATGGAAGAAACAGATACAGGTTGTATTACTGCTCCCCTGCAGATGCACTGTGAGTATCAAGAGATTTTTCAGTATAATAAAAACAAAACTGAATACTTCTCTGGACTGATGAATAGGCTACATTATTTAGCTCACTGCAGTTTTAGAAAATTGACGGATTAAAAAAAGGATCTCACAGTCCATCCTCCTCATGGTGCCAAGTCCAGGGGAAATTTCTTCTCCCACCACACAAAGAGAGGAGCTGCCAAACGCAAAGGCCTTGAAATTGAGGACAGTCTGTCTTCTGTTTTCAGAAATCTATGGCATTTAACTCTAGCTTCTTGAGATGCTGTTTTATTGGCAGGTAATGCCCCTTACTAATTACTTCACCAAGAAGAGCCTTTGCAGAAACCCTGTATAAATGCTGCAAAGCTTGCTTTCTTCGTTTCCAAGATTCTGTTTAGGTTGTTACTATTACAGTGACAGCTCTATTGAGCCGACTTCCAATTCCAGAGGCCATCTCTAAGCTGAGGCATTACAGGAGCTCCCAAGGAAGCCATTGCTCAATGCTGAAGAAATTAAAAATGCTATTAGTCTAGAAATCTCCCAGAGAGCCCCAGCCCTGTCACTGTGCAGAATACAGCAAGAGCCTGAGTGGAATTTTTCACTGAGATTCCAAGAGCATGCCTGCATTTCCACGGTGAAAATGTATTTCCATTGTGAAGAGTGCAATGAAGAAAGTTTAGAGAATAGAGGTTAAATAACAATTATCTATGGAAATGAAATTCAAAAGAGGTCAAATGGAGTTAAGGAGGCAAGGAGAAAAAAGAGAGTTCTTTATAGGGAGGTGTTTCTACAATAATTGAAAGATTGTCTTGCCTGATTGTTTGTGAAAAAGAGCTATGTGATGACCAGATATGTGTGCATTCAATTCAGTAAAGCATGTGTCAAAAGGAAACAGTAGTCAATTCTATTTATTAGAGATATACATTTTTCCCCCTACTTCACCTTTGGTAGTATCTCTTTATTCTAAAATGATGATACATTAAATATTTATTTATATTTAAAAAATAAGATGAAGTTGTACACATCATGAGGTCTCTTTATTCCACAATCACATGCCAGTTTTCTCTCCTCAGTCAACCCCTTCTGATGCCATTCTTTATAAATGATCCTCTAAATCCACATCAAATTCAGACTTCATTATGCCTCCATATGAGGAAGGCAGGGCTGCAAATCACAGAAATCACTTCAACTAGCACAATAAAAAATGAGTGATTTACTTAGCAGAAGAATAGGGGCTGCATCTTGGAACCCCAAACCAAGAAAAGCAGTGAACTTGAAAAAGGATTGGAACCAGGAACTGGAACCAGTTATTCTCTAAAATCTCTCTGGGGTTGTTGGTCTCTCATCTCTGCCTCCTTACACATGCTTGATTCACTTTTTCTGCAAAGAGGCTTCTTCCACTTTTCTGTTCACATAGTGGAAAATTGCCATCCTCTACCCCCTGGTTCCATTATGCTTCATACTAGACCCAGGGGATAAGCAGAGAGGCTATGGTGACTTTGAGTTCAAGCCCTAGCCCCTGTTCGTCACACTTGGAATTTTTTTTTTTTCCCCAGGACAATAAATTTTGCTTAGAGGTCTCCACTGATAAGGAAATCTAGACATTTTATACAAAGTTCTACTGCCTCATGACATGCCCCCTCTCTCAAGCAGAAAGTCAAATCTGACTGCTACTCCTATGCTTTTGTGTCTAAGTAAAAATTTGAACTAAGACTTTGCCCATTTCCAGTGTTCTAGAGTTTATGAGCCTAGTAGATTCAGGTTTCCTCTCTGCAAGATGGACATTTCACAGGTCTTCCTTGTCCTCTTCCCTTAAAATCTCTAATACTTCATACATCGTTTTAAAAAATATACAGGAAATGACATATACACACTGTACATAAAACAGGTAACTTGGGTCTATTCTATAGGACAGCAAAATCTACCCTGTACTGTGGAATAACTTACATGGGAAAAGAATCAGAAAAAGAATGGATACATGTATAACAGATTTACTTTGCTGTACACCTGGAACTAACACAACTTTGTAAGTCAACTATCCTCCAATAAAAAAAAAAAAAAACATGTAAAGTCAGATGAGAATTATCTTAAGAATTATCTTAGCTTCCCACCACCGAACATAGCTATTTGCATATATATGTTTCTATATTTCCTCATGTTACAGTGGATACATTTTCTATACATTTATCTCATGCCAAACCTTATAGCTATGCTCTAAACCTGTAGTGTCCAATATAGCAGCCACTAGTTTTATGTAGCTATTGAACACAATATATGGCTAATCAAAATTGATGAGTGCTGTAGGTATAAAATGCACACCAAATTTCAGACTTAATATGTTTAAAAGGATTAAAAATATCTCAATCATTTTATATTGGTACATACTTAAATAATATTTTGATGTTTGGGATTAAATAAAAATATTTTAAATTAATTTTGCTTACTTCTTTTTATGCATTTATTGAAACTACTAGAAAAATTTTAAATTACATGTATGGCCCAGATTCTTCCTATTGGACAGCGATGTTTCAGGTTGTCCCCATTCTTGCCTACCCAAGTTCTCCTCTTCTGCCATTTCCCAGCCTGCTCTTCCCAGCAACATTAGTTTCCCTCTCACTCCTTCATTATTCACACCAAAGTCATTTTTTAAACCTGTTTTTTCAAATAAGAACCTCCTTTGATTTTTCTCCACATTTCTCCATAACTCTTCAGCACGGAATTCCTCAAAAGATGTCTTTGTCTATCTCCATTTCTTTCCTCTTAGTCTTTCCTAAAGACCACTCAAATTGTGCTTACATCTCCTCATTCAGGTCATCCGTGGCATCCATCTTGCCAAATTATGAGTTTGGTTCTATTTTCTCTTCTTACCCAACTTCTTGACCACTCACTCCTTGAGATACATTTTTCTAGTCCCCTCTGACTATCTAATACCCCACAGTGTCCTTCACTGGCTTCTCTTTTGCTTCCTAACTAAAAACATTTTGGTGTCTGAGAGCACAGTCCTGTACATCCTTATCTATGTCCACTCAGCTAAACCTCACTCCCTCACTCATTCAGTTCTGCTCTTGATTTTAAATATTATCTATACACTGATAATTCCAAAATATATTTCTGTACACAAAGTGCACCCATGAGCTCCAAAACTATAAATCCAGTTACTTCCTCACCATTTACTCTTGGATTGAGAATAGGCATCCCAAGACTTGCACAGCTAATACCCAGGTCTTGATACCCATACCTCCTCTTTCATCCTTTCCAATCTCAATTTAGGCCCCACATCTACCCAGATGCTCAGGTCACAGATCTAAAGGTCATTAGTCATTTCATTCCAGTTCATTCCCATGTCTAATTTTCCTGATCACTTCCCAGCATCTCCACTGTAGCTCAAGCCATTCTCAGGTTCCTAGAATATCGTGAAGCCTACATCCTCTCTTGCTTCCTTCAGTTCCTCATGTTCAAAACAAATAGAGGATCCTTTTTAAAGCCTAAATGATCTTAATTTACTCTTCTGCTTATAACTCTTTAACCTATTTCCATCATAATTGAATAAAATCCAACTACCTTAATATAGCCTGTAAAGTTGTATATTATGTGACTTCGGTAATATCTATGATCTAATCTCTCATCTTTGGCTGGGTTCCAGCTATTCTGAACCTTCCTTCTGCCAGGAAAACCCACCGAGTAAGTTTCCATTGCAAGGTCCTTACACTTCTCATTTCTTTTCCTTAGAATACTCTTTGTCCAATTCTTTGCATAGTTGGCTTTTTCTTATTATTTGTGTTTCAGCTCATTATTTTGGGTTTCAGTTAATTATTTTGGGTTATCCTATTGTAAGAGAGAATTGCCCAGATCCGCTTAGATTATGTTTTATCTCCTCCACACTCCATGACTTTATTTTCTTCATATTGTCTGCAGTCTCACTTCCATTAGAATACATGCTCTATGAAGAGAAACTTCCTTCATGCTCAGAAGAGTGCCAAGAATCCAGTAACAACTCAAAAGAAAACTGTTAAATGAAGAGATTAATGACTAAATGAATGAATGGTACCATGAACAGAGGCAAGAAAACAATGAAGAGTTCTACAATGTGTTTTCATGATATGTGAGTAACGTCATTTCCCCCAAGGTCCATTCTGAATTCTAACCCAATTTATTGAAGTCACTTTACATTGAGAAACAATCAAGTTTACTCAACATGAGATGCCCACAAGAAAAACATTGAATGTTCCAGCAAAACTGGGCTCCTCTGTCACCTCCACCCTCCCCCTACTATCAATCCAAAAGTAAGAACCATGCTTTTTGCTGAACTGTGTAGTTTGTCCACAGATGTGCAAAAGGACAAAGAATCCAACAGCTATGATTCAACATGGGATTTAACTGATTTCTTGCTCCACATTTGAGACATCTAAGAGATAGATAAAACTTTTCATAGCATATTTTCATATTTACAATGCTATATCCTTCTTTGGGCTGACAAACTGCCTTTTCTGTAAGACCTAGTCTTAGTTTATGCCAAGGAAATACGGGAAACAATCTATTAAGTGTTTCACCGTCCATAAGCAAGACCATTCTGCTGCTTCGAATGAAGAAATTTTCACTTCCTTCCTAAATATTCCAGTTTTTCCCAGAGGTCTACTACTTACAACTGCATGGTCTGATAAATTTCTGTCAAGTTACCATTTGGTAGCAAAGTACACAAATTCACTTAAGCAAATTGGAAAATGAATCACAAGAATATCAGAAGATGTAGTCAAGCCACCAAAAGAGTGGAATCATTTGGAAATCAAGATTGCTTTCTCTAATTTTCTGTTTCTCTCAACAAGTCTGTTAGGCATCTCTTTCAACTGTGGCTTTTTTCTTGATTCTTCATTACCATACCAGGGACTAGTGCTATAGGTTTCCTGTTTTTTACCGTCTTGTAATTTAAGTGCCAACAAAGACTAAAACAATTCTGAGATCAAATTGCAAGATCCTGGAGAGGTACATGTTTTGTCCTAGTTTTGATTGTGACTATATCTCTTGTCCAATGGCTACATTATGGAGTCACCTGAAGCACTGCCTCCTTATTAGTTGTTCTGGATATAGGATTTCTGAAAAGAGGGAAAATGCAGGTTCTTTAAGAAGGTAATATGGAGACATGGAAGTGATAAAGAGTAAAATTCTTTACATGTCTGGTGCAGTTCCAGAAATAGAGAAAAACTTAACTTGTATTGACTGCTTATGACTTCCCTAGATTGTCATGGATCAGGCATTTCTATTTTTCAGTTGAATTTCTAGTGCCAAGCACTGCACATTACATACAGGAACCATGACAAATATGGCTTTCACAAATGAGTAGATGTTCTTTAGAAATGCTTTGGCGATTCTGGGTCTTTTGTTTTTCCATATAAATTTTTGGATTGTTTTTTCTAGTTCTGTGAAGAATGTCATGGGTAATTTGATAGGGATTGCACTGAATTTGTACATTGCTTTGGGTAGTATGGCCATTTTTACAATATTTATTTTTCTGGCCCATGAGCATGGAATATCTTTCCATTTCTTTGTATCTTCTTTGATTTCCTTGATTAATGTTTTGTAGTTTTCTGCATATAAGTCTTTCACCTCCTTGGTCAGGTTTATTCCCAGGTATTTGATTTTTTGAAGTGCTATTTTAAAAGGTAAAATATTTTGATATTTTTTTCTAATATTTCATTGTTAGTATACAGAAATGTGATTTCTGAAGGTTAACCTTATATCCTGCAACTTTGCTGAATTCGTCTATCAGTTCAAGTAATTTTGGTTTTGAGTCCTTACAGTTTTCTATATAGTAGGAGGGATACCTCTCCCAGACTTCAGACAATATTACAGAGCCACAGTAATCAAGACAGTGTGGTACTGGTACCAAAACAGACATACAGACCAATGGAACAGAATAGAGACCCCAGAAATAAATCCAGATGCCTACGGTCAATTGATCTTTGACAAAGGAGGCAAGAACATAAAATGGGAAAAAGACAGTCTTTTCAGTAAGTATTGCTGGGAAACCTGAACAGCTTCATGCAAATCAATGAAACTAGAACACACTCTCACACCATGCACAAAAATAAACTCTAAATGGCTTAAAGACTTAAATATAAGACAAGACACCATTAAACTCCTGGAAGAGAACATAGGCAAAACATTCTCTGACACCAACTTTACAAATGTTTTCTGAGGTCAGTCTCCCAAAGAAACAGAAATAAAACCAAAGATAAACCAATGGGACCTAATCAAGCCGACAAGCTTTTGCACAGCAAAGGAAACCAGAAAGAAATGAAAAGACAACTTACAGAATGGGAGAAAATTGTGTCAAATGTGCAACTGACAAGGGCTTAATCTCTAAAATATAAAAACAACTCTGCATCTAAACAGCAAAAAAAAAACAAGCCCACTGAAAAATGGGAAAGGAGCTGAACAGACATTTCTCCAAAGAAGATATGCAGATGGCCAACAAACACATGAAAAAATGCTCAACATCACTGATGATTAGAGAAATGCAAATCAAAACTGCTATGAGGTACCAACTCACAGCAGTCAGAATGGCCATCATTAACAAGTCCACAAACAACAAATGCTGGAGGGGGTATGGAGAAAGGGGAACCCTCTGACACTGTTGGTGAGAATGTAAGCTGGTATAACCACTATGGAAAACAGTATGGAGGTACCTTAGAAATATACACAGAACTACCATGTGACCCAGCAATCCCACTCTTGGGCATATATCCAGACAAAAATCTCCTTGAAAAAGACACACGCACACACATGTTCATTGCAGCACTATTCACAATAGCCAAGACATGGAAACAACCCAAATGTCCATTGACAGATGATTGGATTAGGAAGATGTAGTATATATACACAATGGAATACTATTCAGCCATAAAGAAAGATAAAATAAGGTCATTTGCAGCAACATGGATGAAATTAGAGATCCTCATACTGAGTGAAGTAAGGCAGAAGGAGAAAGTTATGATATCAGGAATATCTTGAATCTAATATACTGCACAAATGAACCTTTCTACAGAAAAGAAAATCACAGACTTGGAGAACAGACTTGTGGTTGCCAAGACAGTGGGAGAGGGAGTGGGATGGTAGGGGGGTCTGGGGTTAATAATTGTAGACCACTGCCTCTGGGATGGAATAGCAAAGAGATTCTACTGTATAACACTGGGAACTATGTCTAGTCACTTGTGATGAATTCATATATGTATGTGTAACCAGGTCACCACACTGTGCAGCTGGATATAATGGAAAATAAATAAAGAAATAAAATTAAAAAACAACAACAAATGAATAAATGAATAACAATTGTCACAATGCAGAAATAACCATAAAATAGAAAATTATAAGCCAGAAGAGGATGAATCATAGACATGTGTCTTACTTAAAGAACGGGTAAACATTTAATACCTATTGGTCTGAGAAAAGAATCTCCCAGAAAATTATAGTAGGAATTTTTCAAAATATGCAAATAACCCTTGAATTCTTTAATAAGCTAAATTTTATTTATTAAGGAGTAGGGAACCACTGAATGAGTGAATGCAATTTGTGCTACTACACTCTCCTGACTGTTCTCTAAGACTTATCTGTTAGAACTCACTATCACGATAATTACAGATGCGTTGGAGACGGGCAAGATACTCAAGAAAGATACGGAGAATACTAATGACAAATTTTAGATTATTGATGTTAATATTTCCCAAATAATTTCCATCTGTACAGTTTTAACCTTTATCAGCAATGCTTTCACATGCTTCTCCTTTTACCTTAAGGATAAGACTGATGGGAAGTTTATATCTCACTTTAATAGGCGAAGAAGTGGTGCTGCAGTTTTATTAACAGGGTATAGAGATTTATAATTGTTTTTATAATTGGGCAACGCTAAGGAGCTCAGAGATAAAGTGTAAGCTTTTAGGCGTGTTTATATATATCACAGAGGAAGGTAAAGTGAACAGCCTATTGTTTTGCTCCTCAAACAAATGAAAACATGATAAACCAACACTTAAAGATGTGCCTGTCTCTTAAAAAGGTAATTCAGCTCTTATAAGGCTATTTAATATACTACTACTGCTGTCTGGTTTGAAAAGGCATATTAAAATGAAGTGGATGTCCTTGAGTCCTCTATTACAGTGGTGAATTTATTTAGATTTTGAATGACACAATTCTGTCAACTCAAATCTCTAAGCTTGAGCTCAATTATTTATAATTGTTAAACATTTTACACTAAGTATGTTTAGAGGAAAACATCCCTGATATTTTTCCATTGTATCCTTACAATCATTCCTTAGAGAATGTGAATTTGACAAAATGTATTATACAACCACAAAACATTGGCATTACAGAAACTAGTTTAAAAAAACACTTCCTGCCCTTAAGTTGCTTCTGGGGTATACAGCCATGTACTCAGAAAATCATCACAGTATAATGAGAATTGAGCTAGAAGTTAGAAAAGGTGTTCTGGGAGCCCCTAAGCACACTGGGAGTGTCTTACCCAGTGAAGAGAGTTATTACCTCCTAATTCTTTAATGAGAAGAACAAGGTAGCCAAACAGAGAGAATGAAATAGGCTCCTGGGAAAGGTGGAGTAAAGAGAGCTCAGTGAAAATACTGTGCCATCTTACAAATAATTAATAGATGGATTCAAGCACACAGTAACTCTGAAACTGCAAATTATATTTTCTCTATTGTGATCATCTACTTTCCACTATCGTACACCGTGTCCCTTATAGAAAGGGATTTTTATAAAGACACACAGAAAAACTTGAAGACTGAAGTTATCTGATGATTTTAGCCCATGGAGTTCATTAAAATCTGGACTGAAAATGAATACTTACAGCCCTTACAGCATTTCGGTATCAGTTCTATCAATATTTAAGAAGTGTTTGTGGATTATCTTATTTCATTTTATAAAAATGCTAAGAGGAATACACTATTATCTTCATTTGTAGATGATACAATTGAAGCAGGGTAAAAAACAAACAAAAACTTGCCTAAGATTGTACAGCTAATAAAGTAACAGGACTAGTATTTAAATCCAGGCAGTTTTACTCCAGTATATGTGCTCTTTGACACTAAATGATAATGACTACTAGACTCATCTTAACGTTGTGGAATGAATAGAAAATGAGATGATACTTTAAAAAAATAGTATGCCATTTGTGGTTTTTTTCATGTATTGCTGTTTTTTCACATTTTTTAAATGTTGTCAGATAATAATTTAATTGTGTGTTCATGTTTGAAAAGAGTTGCTAGAGCAATAAACCCTAAAATAAGAGAAATAAAGAGAGCATACTCTATACTAATGAAAATAGACTTCAAGTGATCAACATTGAAACTCTAAAATAAGAGAAGTTCTATAAACATACAGACAAAAATTCAAGTTACATATAAGAAAAATAACATTGAATTTCTATTAGAATTTTCAAAGAAAATATTTTTTTAAGGAAAGAAAATGTGAGTAAAAAATTTTATATCCAGTCAAACTGTCCTTCAAGTATAAAGACAATAGACAGATATTAACATATAAGATCTTAAAAATGTTGATCCCAGGAGCCTTCCCTGAAAAATTCAATAAAAAATAATCTATAAACTACTACAAAATAATTTCAAAAGAGTCAACTGAATATTTGTAGTTTAGCATTAAATGTATTTAACTATATCACCAATAGTGGAAGATGTAGATAAGTGTAGAAAATAATATTAAGAACTACTCATATTATTTCTTCAAGGTCAGACCATATAAAAATAATAAGAGAATAAAGAGACAAAATTCATAGGAGAAAAAGATTGCTGATTGTTTTATAGGTATTATCTGACAGTAAGAGCTGATCACTTGAAGCTAACAAATAAGTAGAATAAGTACACCTAGTGTCACGTATATTAAAGCAAAAACAGCACTAGTAATGTAAAATTAGAAGATGAACAACAAAAAAAGGTAAAAAGGTAAATTCCATTGTTGCTTATGGTGAAACCAAATGAGTCTAAAGAAAGAAGAAATATTAATAGAATTGTATCACTACAAAGAAATATAAACCTTCCTTAATTCCCAAAACAAAAATAAGTATTAAAACAGTCCCTATAGTGGAAAGTTCAGTAAATACAAAATGCAAAAACATGAAACAAGTGAAACCAATACATAATTTATGTAAATAAATGGAAAAGGGATTAGCTTACTGATGAAATAAACAATTGGTATGTTGGTTTACAAAGTTAAACTCTATGCTGTTTATAAAAGATACAAGTAAACCAAATTTATTCCAAGTCAAATATTAAAGGAATTTGTAAAAATTTACCAAATAAATGCAAATAAGATATCCTAATAAAACATAGGCTTAATACCAAGATAATATTCATAAACAAAATTATTAAATGAAATAAAGAATTCCTTAATAATGCTATTAACATCTCTGTATCAAATATACAGCAACAACTTTCATAAAGCAAACCTGTAGGAAATAAAAGAATTATCAGAGATGTATGCTCCCCACTAATAAGAGATTTTAATACCTCTTAGGTTTGGACAGAGCAAGAGGACAAAAACATCAGTTAGGATGAAGGAGACCTCAGAAACATACACAACATGTAGGCCTCATAGAAAAAATATTGAACTGTGCTTCTTAACTATTAAAATTTTTCTTCCAATAGCACATACAATCATTGTACAAATTTACCTAAGATTAGCTTAAAAGAAGGCTTAAAATTTTCAAGAAAATAAAATGCAGACACAATTCTCTAACATGTGACAAAATTGGAAATTATATTCAATCATAAAAACAAGAATCATTCTACCTGTATTTATTTTTAAATGCTCTGTAAACACAATACAAAATTGCCAAATTTCTAGAAAATCACAATAATGAAAATATGATATAATGAAATCTATAGGATTTGGCTAAAGCAGCACATGGAGGAAATTTTATAGCATTATATATTATCAATAAAATACTGAAAATAAATAATCTTATTTCCAAAGCTGCTGATTTACATATATCAGTAGAATTATGTATTTATAGTAATAAAATAAATAAATAAAACATCCAAATTTAAAAATTTAAAAATTATTAATATAAGTTTAAAAAATATATTTCAATGAAAATCTATGAATCAGCTATAGCACACCATCTGGGTCTGGCTGATTCCTTCAATGTTAATTGTCTTTGTGGTATTTTTGTACCTTTTTGTAAATTTCCAGTAATTGATGGATATGTGAAATCTATCTTATAGATTTTTAATTGAATTCCCTCTTCACCATGAAAAGGAGTTTTATGATTTATCTCAATATTCCTTTACTACATTATAAATTTGTAGTTTTTACTCTTTCTTTGAGCCAGACATCTGTCTGGTTCCCTTAATAATAAATGAGTAGGACAAAATCTTTAACATATTGTTTATCACTAAATGAGAGCTGTAACTTTTTCTCCGAAACTTACCTTTTACCAAACAATGAAATTATATACTTATTTCAATATAATGACAAAATAATAGCAATAAAATAAAAAGTAATACTAAATTTTGGAATTTAGAATAGGGTCAACAAATTCATAAAATAAAAGCAGAATAAAATAATAAATAATAATAAAATAAATATGATATCATTTATATCTGGAATCTAATATACAGCACAAATAAACCTTTCCACAGAAAAGAAATTCATGGGCTTGGAGAATAGACTTGTGGTTGCCAAGAAGGATGAGGATGAAATGAGATGGACTGGGAGTTTGGGGTTAACAGATGCAAACTATTATGTTTGGAGTAGATAAGCAATGATGTCCTTCTGTATCATACAGGGAACTATATCTAGTCACTTGTGATGGAACATGATGGAAGATAATTTGAGAAAAAGAATATATACATATGTATGACTATGTCACTTTGCTGTACAGTAGAAAGTGACAGAACACTGTAAATCAACTATAATGGAAAAAATAAAGATCATATAAACTTAAAAAATAATAAAATAAGATATAAACAAATACATGAATACAAAGTGAATAAATTTCATTTTTCATTTAAAAAAAGCAAACCAATAACCAACCTAATAAAAATAAAGGTTGAGGTGAAAGCACAAATATACAGAAATTCAAAATCACAACAGATAAAAGCAAACCAGAGGAAAATTTAAAAGAGATTACTTTTGCATTAAAATATGTTAATAGGTTTGAATCATCAATATATAGAAAAATTTATAGCAAAAGCATAAGAATGTCTAATTGCTCCTAAGTTAATTTATAATCTAAAATCACTTTCATAAAATTATCAGCAATTTTCATATAATTATCTATATTTTATAGACAAATCATTATAAAGAAATATGAAAAATTAACCAATGTAAAAATGAAAAGATAGAAAGCGCCAGAAAAACAGGAGAGTTGTGTGAGGAGTTTAGTGCATTTGTTATTGAAATATTTTTCAGGGAAGACTTGTGCATTATTATAATACACAGAAATTTGATATATGATATGGTGGTATTATATTCAAGGTGAATTGAATGGTTTCTCCCCAAAATTCATGTCCATTTGGAAATTCAGAATGGAATCTTATTTGAAAATAGATCTTTGGAGATATAATCAGTTAAAGGTCTTCAAAGGAAATCAATTATCCAAGATTTGGGATGAGACCTAAATCCAATGACAAATGTCCTTTTAAGAAGAGGAGAGGCTATGAAGGTATACAGGGAAGATCTTGGTAAAACAGAGGCAGAGTTCATAGTTACTATGCTGCCATAAACCAAGAAATGCCAGAGCCAACAGGAGCTGGGGGAGGCAAGGGAAGATTCTCCCTTCAAGGCTTCAGAAGGAGCAAGGTCTTGCCGACACCATATTTTGGACGTCTGGCCTCCAGTCTTCAGTATTCTGTTATAGCCACCCTAGCAGACTAATACAAGCAATGTGAATGTAATAGAGAATAAAGGGTAGAATTTGGTTTAAGATGAGGTTTGAGGAACAGATGAGAGGTCCTCTTCAGAGAATTTACCTTTATATCAAGATCAGTAAAAACTTTTGGAAAGATTTTAAGAATAACATGATTAGATTTGCATTCTTGAGAAAAATATTATAACTGCAGAATGGAGGTGGACCAAAATGTAGAACTATTAGGAAGGTCTTTCTAAAGCTCAGGAATTTAGTAGCTTAAATTAGGATGGTGGTAGAAAAATATGAAAAGAAATGACCAGAGGCAAAAGATATTTAGGAGGTAAAATAGAGGGAACCTACTAATGAATTGGATTTTTTGATATAACATTGGGTGAAACAACCAAATGCAAAATTATAGATTCATTGTGATAAAACTAAAACTGAAAGAAACAGAGTGGAAATATGTTAATTATAAATAATATTCTTATTTTTCTACTTTCCAAGATAATAAAAATGTAGCTATATTATACTTCTTTTTAAATACAATTAGTATTTAACTAATTTAATTTAATTTAGTATATAACTGCCACAAAGTTTCCATCAGGGTCACCCCTCAAGGGTAATTGAAATGTAACTCTAGGTTTTGCTAAGATTTTGGGTAAAAATTAGTGCAATCAAGAGAAGCCTAAGCAGTAAGAATTACCTCTGATGTTAAATATGCCACAGAGAGTTTAGGATAAAAGGGGTGTTCCAGCACAAGAAGATTTACACAGAGCTGAAATCATCATTAACAAGGCTCCCCTGATTAATTTTCTTGAAAGAGGCCTTTTATATATAGATAGGAAATTATGCTTCTTTTACCCGAGGCAAATTTTCCAAACCCTGTGAGGTTTTGATTCATTTTTCACCCATAAAATGAGAGCCCCAACAGTACCACTGACCACTGAATAATATAGGGGCAACACAATCCCTCCAACACACACACACACACAGTGAGAAAACATACTCCAAGAAAATTAATTTAAAAATAAAGTCTTATGAAAACCAACACAAGTAAACAAAGAACAAAGGAACTGATAAATGATTCACCCAAGGGCGGATAGAATCAGGACCCTAACTCCAACTTAAGTCCACGTACTGTGATCTCTAATCAAATACAAAATTTTCCCAAAAATTAGTTAACTTGACCTGTATAAATGGGCCCCTGTAGTTCAAACTCATGTTGTTCAAGGGTCAGTTGTACTTTCTCTGCAGAAGTGTAGTGAGGACACAATGAGATAAGGCAGGCAGAGTCCTTTGAACCATGTCTGGTGGACACTAAGGACTCAGATGGTGGTAGTAGCAGCGATAGGCTAGTAATTTGCAGCAACAGTAGCAGTAGCATTTACTTATCTTCACACTTTAATTTTGCAATGCCTGGTATATGGTTAAAGTAAAATGGTTTCCACTTTACTTAGTTATGAGATGTAGGTTTAAGCTGAGAGAAATTACTCATATTGCATGGGAGAGAAAAATCAATTTCCTGAGATTTTAGGAATAGAGGTTTACATAATTTAGTTTAAGTCAGCAATTCCAGAACTGATAATCTAGGCAAGATGGGCAGTAGTTGATTACTTATAGTAGAATATTCTGCTAAGATGTCATCTGACTTTCTTAAATGAAAATACTTTTTCTTTCTTTTTAAGTTCACAAGGTCAATTTTAGGGAAAGAAAAAAACAAAACAAACAAACAAAAAAAAACACCTAAGTCCTTGGGAGGTCTTTTTGTCCAAGTCTAGAGAGCCATGAATGGTCAAAGGTAAAGGAAGCAGATGGAGTGACTGGATTGGGTGAATTGGCCAAGGTGATCCCTAAGCAACATCAAAGCTTCTAGTAGGTGAGCACTATTTTCTTCCTAAGTAGTATTTGTGAGATAACTTGTATTAAAAATAAAAGTCTGCTTTCTGAACAAATGATGCTTGTATCCCCCTGGTTGGTGATCCAATAATGGACACATGACAAGTTGTTTCTCAAAAATGCATCTTGGATGAAAGGAAGTATTTAGAAACAGAATTCTGTCTTTATCTGCTCCACCTCCTACTGAGTATAGGGCCAGAAGGAGGCGACTCACTGCCTCTGAGCCTTAGCATCCATGTGTATAAATGAGTGTGACATTCCATTCACATGGTTGCTGTAAGAAGGTTTAAGTGTCCTGAAATGTTGCAAAGACTTTGTATATGGCATAGTATGAGTTTATGAAATGCTGATTTTCTTTCCTCCATTCTTACATCTGTTGCCATTTTTATAATATCTTGTCAGAGGAATATGTACCAGGTGTAAAGTGGGACAAAATATACAATTTCAGATCCTTTCCAGTCTTATTTTTCTTCTATCTGCGTGCAAGAATAGGAGCCAGGGGATTATTTTTAAAAGCATAATTTCTCAATTAAGATATACTGCATATGTAGACATGGTTTGGAAGCATACAGAAAACAGACTTGATTGACATCTGATGGATACATTAAATCCAAAATTAAAACTATAATAAGGTGTTTCCAAGTTCAATGGTTTGTTATTCTATCCCTTTATGCTGTATTCAGTTTGGCTGGAAACCTCTTCCAATGTCTATTCAGGGAAAACATTTTGAAAGGAGTATTTTAACGAGGCCATTTGTGTTCCCAGTGTCTTGCTGAGTGACAGGTTATAGAAAGCCTAAACAAATATTGTTTGGATTGAAAATAAAACTGAAAACAACTTATAAGCTTATCAGTGTCTCACAGTCAGTTCAAACTAGTGACTTTCCTAAAGTGTGCCCCAAATATAAAACTTTAAAAGAAAGTATATTGCTATCATGACTCTTCCCTTAACAAGAAATTTTGAAGATGTTGTCCCATTGTGTTACTTCTCAAGCATGTCTTGCTTCTAGGACTCTTTAACAATTTGAAGTAACAAAGCAGTTTCCTCAGTTTTACAATGCTAACAACATATGCTCACTTGAGAGTTTTTACACTTTTTATCAATGGTTTCTATGTCTAAGTATGTATATGTAGTTAAGAAGCTGATGTGCCATAATCTCTATAACTGAAAAACTGTTTCAACTACAAATTTATTTTGTCTTATAATGTTCTGGTGCCTGAAAAAATACTGATAAATGATGGCCTCCCATTGTTCCAAATGCCAAGTACAAAATGCTGTCTGTCTATGCCTGCATTTAGTATTGATTCTTCAAATGGAAAAAAGAATCTGTAATAAACACAGGGGAATCAAGAAGGCTTTTAGACTCAGCAGTAGACTCAAGGAAAGAGGGCAGGCCAGAAGTGGTTTTAAACTGCCTGGAAATTACTGTGTAATGTGAAGGGCTGGGAATCCACAATTTGTTTGTAAACCCAGTTCTTAGCATGAAAGCTGTCAAATTACTGATACACCAAGATAGTGATGTTGTTTTTAACAGTTTATGATCTAGTACTATAAGATCAGATGGCATAATATTTCAAGTATTTTTATGAAAGTTTGTCCCATATCATCAGCAACTCTTTTTTTTTCTTCCTTGTACCCTTTATCTGTCCTACCAATGCTTTCAAAGTAGAAAAACAACTCCACTCTGTGAAGTGTGGACAAAGGGGCTGGTCTCAGGCTACTGCTATGGCAGAGGACTCTCTCTTTTCTTAAAAAGAGCAGGTGGGAGGTTGCATTAATTGAATCATTTGTTGGCTGTGTCTTTTTTAAGTGCTGTCCTCATTGAGGGGCCAAAATCTATATGAACACCTCTGCCCTTAGCAATGCAGTCTTTCAAGTCAAGGAGATTTACGCACAGGTCTTCAATGACTAAAAAGAGCTCACTAAATAAATAATAAGCAAGTGTGAATAGCGACAGTCTAAAGGATTATGTTGGATCAGAACTAAAGAGAGATTTAAAAAAAGAAGTGCTGGTTCCCATGGCCAATTATGAAATGTCTCTCCCAAGCCTCTATTCCATTTGAAGTGGAATGCTAATGTGTTCTCTCCAAATAAGTTAGTGAATGTTAATTTGTCAAAAGCACCCTGGAAAGAAAAGTTAAAGGTGTATTATGCTGCTCGAACTCTCCCCTACACTTCCGCAATGTCCACACACCTGCTAGAAGCTTGTGAAACTAAAAGCTTAAAGAACAGATAAGATAAAAAAATGGTCATCCATAATCTTTAGATACTTTTTTCACAAGGCTATGTGTTATAATGTTGATTTTCCCAAAAATGGCATTTTCTAAATTTAGTATATTACTTGTCTATATTCTCTACATTTTTTTTCAGTCCAGTTATTTTGTGGTTCTTTCTCTCCTCTCTATTCCTTATTATGCTTGATTGAAAGACTCACCTTGCTTTATGACTGAATCAGCAATTATTTTTCAAGTTTAATCAAATTATTTACAAATTTACCAAGGAGAATAAAAAAGGTAAAGCGATAGTTATCACTTACTGCACTCATGCTGTGTGCTAAGTCAGGTATTGAATTAAGTACCTTACAAATATTAGACATTGAGTCAGGTAGTAAGACAAATTAAGCTGTAATAGTTCTAACAACTTGTCAGACTCAGTCACATACATATACAGAAGAGATTTTGATCTAAGTGATGTTAGATCAAACCCATGTCTACCAGTTTTCTCCACAAAGATCTTGAATATTTACTAATCCATTCCTTGGATTCTTTCATTATTCCTTAGAAATATTGTAAACAAAACAATGCTCCTAGTTCTATTTCCCTAAGATAATCTAAATTCCTTTCTCTTTGCTAAATCCTCCTTCTTTTCCCTTCATTATTCTTTGTGTTTTTACTAGTTTTGTCTCCTATAAGTTAATATCCTACAAAAACTATTACAAAGTCCTAGGACCTTCTGTTTTTGTTAAAAGAAATCCCACCCCAATATGCCACATCCAAATTCTTTTCCCAGGATGGAAAAATTCAGGTCTTCCTGGAGAAATTTTAACTTTAGTACAAAATTGCAAGCTTAAACACATGAAATTGATTTAAAATTATAATATATGAATTCATTAGAAGAGGATGTCAATATCCTGAAAAAAAATAGAGTTGAGATTGGAAGGAAACAGCCCAGAAAGAGGGCGAACAAAGGTCATCCAAATTAAAATAACTGGAAAAGGACACTCCAGTACCTGTTTAAGACATAGGCACATCAGAAGATCTAAAGAGAAGGGAAAACTGGAAAGTGCTACTGAAATACTTCTGTGCCTGAAACAAGGGAAGTGGGGCTGGAGGATTTGAATTTGAGAGGAAGTTACTGCCAGTATCTGATTTTGTTACCTTATGTTTTGTTCTAGGCAACGGGCCTGCCAATATGGAAACCATCATCAAGTAGTCAAGTCTAATATATTCCTTGACACAAGAAGAGATTGGGAGGCAATTCAAGAATTTGGTAGCAGATTTTATATAAACCACATTTTCTTTAAATAAAAGGTTTGGAACCTGTATTCTACCACCAGGGACTATGAGAATGTGATCTAAGATTTCCCTCCTGAAAACTAGTCATGTCTCAGTGCCCAGGCCAAATCTGATGGACACCTCCCAGACTATCCAGTCAGCCCAGGTTTAAACACAGACCATGCTTTTAGTCTCAAGAGGACTCTGATGTGACCCTAAGATCTCTGATCAGGCGTCAGATCAGAGTGTTTCAGCATTGCTCATAGACTTTTAGACGCTGACTTTGTTTTTTATTTTTTCATATAAATTTCCCCATGTGGTTTCTGTTTTGTTTCATTTTTTTATTTTGTCTGGGAAAGCCCATTCCCAAGTATCCCAAATCCTGTTGGCATAGTTTGCTTCCTAGCCATACATTTTTTTCCCAAATTCAATAGCCAAGCCTATCCCCAAAATGCTGAGTCCCTCCTCTCCATCTGTTTGTTGTTGCTGGCCAGACACACCGACACCTGCTCACATGTTCCATAGGAGGATAAGGAGTTTCAAAAACATTTCCAAATCTTATGTGCAATGTGGAGACTAGATATTTGGGATGTCAAGGAAGATAATTAAACCATGGGTCCTGGATCAGCAAAGAGCTGGTCATGCTCCCTGGCAACACTCCGGAAGACAGCAAAAGAAGAAGCCATGTGATGTTTCAAAAAGGAGTTAACATGCACATGCAGTATTCAGCCCCTTGAAGTCAGTCTGTCCAGAGAGGAGCTGGATCTAATGAGCACCAAGGACATATTTGTAGTTACTTCTGTGGTCATATGACCATCGTCAGAGGGTAACTTCTTCCTCCCTACTAAGAATGCAGGTGGGCCAACGTCTAATCCTGTCATCTCTGGCGGTAGAGAGAAGCCTACAAAAGCCTAACAAAGCTTGAATATCTTACCAGCCCCCCTAGACAAGGGCTTAGAATCAAAATAATGCTTAAACAATGAAAAATATATATACAGTATTTCTTGCAAAGCTAAGTTTCTGGCCTGAGGTGTATACCTGGTTGGAATCTATGCCAAACTGGTTAGGAAATGGAAAATCATCACTGTGCAATTCCTCTCAGTAGTATGCAGTGTTCCAAGGGATTTTCCCATTTTTAGAAATTTTTGCTAACATGGATGGACAGACATGTCCTGCCTGCTACAGAAAGCATCGTGCTGGTGGGATTTGGGGGTGGGGGATTTGATATCATTAGAGCAATGTTTTGGAAAGTCTAAACAACGTAGAAGACATGTAAACATTGACCCAAGGAGAAGGGTAACAGAAACCCAGCAGAAAGGCCCAGCTTTTGAAAGGAAATCTCATGTCTAATTGTGAAAGAATGACTGAGCTTTTGCTATGAGAACTACATAGAATGTGTTGGAGATTATGTAATAATCTATCATGATTTAGCCTAAAGGACAAGATTTTTTCTCATTTGTTTCAGCTGCTAGATGTGTCTGTGAGATACAGGATTTTAACACTAGAATAAAATTTTCCAAAGGAATGTTAAATTTTGTCCACTCAAAGTCAACCCATTGTGCCTATTTTTAAAAATGTAGGCATACATTATATATTATACCAAAGTACTCTGGAAAACCAATGCTATCAGAAGGAGAGAAAGCAAGAAATCTTAAATAAACATTGAAATAATAAAATCAAAATAATTTACTAGTGACATTGAATGTACAAAAGTTTTGGATTTTACCTGCTCAAAGTGTAATTTAAATTCTTCATATTTCTGGATAGAATTTTGAGATATACCTAAGAATTACATCGAAAAGATTACGTGTTATGCCAACAAAAATATGGCAATTTTGTTGGCATGTCCTCAGAATCGACCTTTTATGAGTTTGAGGCAATCATGGAAGAGGTATCAGCTATTCCTTGTCTGAATGGAGAAGAAATACTGATAGGTTGTTAGTAGGGTTCAGTAAGCAGCCGGATGTGGAAATAAATAAAACTGCAATTATGTAAGAGAAGGATATTGAACAGAAAATTGTAAGATTAACAGCAAGGTTCCATCAAGTGAGGTTTGTGTTCAAGTCAGAGTTCTCAGAAGCCCTCCCTCATGTCATGCTCAAAAATAATGATAGTAATATGCAAGAAAGCAGATGGAATTTGGTACCATTTCAAAGACTGCAGATTGGATGCTATGTATTTAAACTATATGTAATTGTGAAATTAAAAATGAGTCTTTGAGATAGAAAATGTCAACCATTTCCTGCTTTGTTGCAATTGGTTTGATTTATAATGACTTTATAAATAGTAAAATAAAAGGAAATGTTATGTACTAAAATATTAGAGCAGAATAGAAAGAGATCAGTGAAGTTTGCAATTACAAATAAAGTCATTTCTTTTTGAATGGAAAGTGATTGACATTCAATTAAGAGAGAAAAGTAATAAGTAAGTTTGCCCTTTTACTGTCATTCTATCAAAATGTAAAAAACATTATGATAGGCCAAAAGACCAACTGACAGCAATGATACATAATAAATAATGCAGGGCAAAGCCTAGCTTGCAAACATGGAATATAAAGCCTAACTGCAATTTTTCTCCATTGTCTCAAGGCCAATCTTTTTATTCTGACTTATCTGCGGATAGTTTATTCTGCTTCTGACTGTTGAGTAATCATCGTCTTGCCCGGGCATAGATGGGTACTCAACCAATGTTTCTCTGGGAACTCAGTAGGGAAACCAATAGTAAAAGCAGCCAACAAGAGGATTTAACCTGTTGACTAAAACTCAAGGACTGCAGCTTGGTGAGAGTGCTGGTTTTTCTAGGCAGTAATTGCACTAAACAGCACAAAGGGTCCTTGGTATATAATGTAATTGAGTCAATGAGCCAATCCACTATGCATTTACATATTATGTTCGCTTAAATCCCTTATCTCATAAATACCCCATGCCAAAATTCAAAGGCTCTTGCTGTTTAATGAAAACAGTTGCAAATGAAACCTCCGTGCTGTAAAATTTGCCAGAAGTTGGCATCTGTCCTAGAAAGTACTTTCGTGTCACTTTTCCTCATCAAAATCCCTGGTTCAGAATGACCCAATTAAGTAATACTGTTTTTGTCCTCTTCCATTAAATGCAGTAGATGTTATCCCATATCCAACAATACAGTCATAGGTCATCTCCCAATCCTGGGTAAATACTGATTGTTCAAAAGATCTACTCTATAGCACAGGGAACTATAGCCAATCTCCTGAGATAGATCATGATGGAAAGAAAATAACATTTTTTAAAAATACATAATATATATATATATATATATATATATATATGACTGAGTCACTTTGCTGTACAGCAGAAATTGGCACAACATTGTAAAGCAACTATTACTTAATTTAAAAAAAAGAGAAAAAGAAAGAAATGTATGGAGTAGTTGGCCCACTTCTAGAGAGGATTTTGTCTGGTTTTCCAAAGTTCTGACAAGTCTTTGAAAGAAGCATTTAACAACACCTGTTCCTCCTCTGTCCAGTTGGCTTCAGAAGCAGGTCCTATTACAGGAAACAGGTGAACCCCAGAGAGACCCACTAAGTTCTCTGTTCTCTCAACACTAACTTAGAATTAGTCCACATATAAAAATAGGTATTTACCTGCACATGGAGCATAGAGAATAGCAACCCCCCTTACAAACCATAAATAAAAATACATAAAAATTATCTGGAGAACAAACATGTATGCTTTTATCAAATAAAAACCTTTCTGGATTTAGTAAGGAGAGGCTTTATTCAAAGAATAGTTGGAAGGGGAGAGCGGTCACTGGACTAGGAAGAGGAGAATCTCAGCATAAGGGAGAAGCTGTGGCCCTAAGATCTGCTGCCAGAGTCTCAAAAGTTAGACAGAGATGGCTTTTACATTATAGAGGGGCATCAGCAAGGCTAGGGGACATGAAGTGGGGAAGTGGGATGAAAGGTGATGGGATCAGACAACAGATCAGAAAAGGTTTCACACTGAGGCCAGTCTGTTTTCCTATTTTTCTAGAGGGCCCCTTAGGAAGGATTCTGTGCTGGCTCAGGCTGAGGGTGGACCTAATCAAGGGGTTAGGGGAAGAAGAGCGTCTTACCTAAAGTTTGGTTAACAAGCACTGTGTTCATTCTGACTGATTTGGGGATGGGGGCAAGAGGGGGGGGCGACCAGTTCAGCTAATTATTTATGAGGCTAGGAAAGGGAATTTGGAAAGTATGTGTCTGGCCTTGTCAAAGGTTAAAAAAAGGAGGTATCCAAGAGTCTTATTTAAGTTTATCTAGATCATATGGGGTTGACTGGTTCTTTGCAGTAAATGGTTTTTCAAAATAAATAAGAGTGAGAGTATTCCTTTCAACTTCATTCTTTACTAGAAACCAAGGACTCAGGGAAAATTCAACATTGTTGTCTTTTAAGTAAAGACTTATTTTATGGACATAAGAATTGCTCATCTTGGATTCCCAGTCTCTAGTGTTGGTCAGACACACAAAAGATTTTCAGTGTTTTGCAAGGTCAAGGATAAGATTTCTTCTACAAGATAGGTTATGGGCCCCTTTTACATTCTCAACTCCATTTCTGCATTAGTCTAGAAATATTAGCAGGCAAAAACATGCTTGTAGGAATATAAAAGAAACCAAGTGTACCCAAGCAATCTTAGTAACTTGACTATTCTTAAAATTTGTGCAATTCTAGTTTAGATGTTCTTGATGAAGAGTAGAAGGGGCCCTGTGACTGCTAATTAAGATCACAGACCACCACAAAGGTTGATCCTTTAAGAAGTGTGAATTGATTTTGCATGAACACAGTCAGTGTAAATCGACATAGGAAACCACTTCTCCAGAGCCTTTGACATCGTACTCAGACACACCTCCATCAGCATGGCCACACTGCCCTGTTAGATAATTGAGGTTATTTGTTGTGGTTACTGGTGTCACTTGTGTTATTCTTTTCCCCTACTTTCACACTAATCTGATCTCTTCACAGTTCATAAGGAACATTAAAATTACCCAATTGACCCTAATGGATTCCTTCACTCCTTCCTGCTAAAAGAAAAGCCCTCCGTGCTGCTCAATAGTCTAACATAACTAGAGAGGATACAGTGACTGTGGGACTTGAAGGAGAGTTGAGGCTCTCAACAAAACAGCCCAGTTCTTAGGGTGGAGAAGAGATGTAGTTTAGGTCATTTAATTTCTTATGTCGTTCAGCCTTCTCTACACATTTTCCTTTAATAAACCAAAGTTTTACAGGTGACTTAATTACAAATATCTTTCCAAATAATGTTGTTTATCTTAGCTCTTAACTCTATCTTATGTATTTTTCAAAGCCAATGAATGGTAGTTTCTACAAAGTCAGAACTTATTCTTCCATATATCTGTGAGTAATGGAATAACACAGAACAAACAAGTTCCTAGGTTTGGTATGGTGGGTAAATCATTTTGTTCCAGTTAACTGCTAAAGATGATTATGTCTCTGGCAAATTATTTTGATTCTCAGAAAATATGTCCTGACTTACTCAGGGCCAGAACAGAGGAGGTCTGCTGTTTTCAGTTGCTCTCCTTCCTACACCTCCCATTCTATCCCTTCAAACCCACACCCCACAGGACTGGATGAGTCAATAGATGCCATAGTCTTAAATACCTTCCAAACACCTCCCTGGAGTATTTGGAGGACCACCCAGGCAAGGTAATTATGGAAGACCTTCCTGATGACTCATGGATGCTACAGACAAAAGGTGAAGTGGTGACATGGAACTTGGACAAAAATTCAGAGCTGCCACTAGGATTAAGTGTTTCCTTAGAAATTAATATCCAGTATCCACTTGGATTCCCATTTCCAAGCTATAAACATACAAAGACACTTTGCTTTCTAGTAAATGCCAGAATGATTCCACTGTAAATACCCTTTTAAACCATTTAAACAGAAGACAATTTCACTGTCTTCAAACTTATGACTTTTAGGTTTCTTTTTAATTTTCTGTTCCCTTCTTCTCCCTTTAGTGAGATGCTTGATAATTCCAACATCATTTCACTCCTGGATAGATCACTCTCCTGAAAATGAATGCTGGGCTCAGGTGCACTCCTCACATTTTGTGAATCCTTCACCTAATTAATGAGAGGTGAGTCTCTTAACCTATAGCCCGGGTCCCAGGGCAGATTATTAGCACTATTGCTTTTGATGGATCTTTTTAAGTGCTCCTCTTGGGAAAGATATTTGAAAGTCACATTTAAATAAGGATTCAAAAATTACTGATCATTAATTCTCTTCGAGTCTCAAATGCTATTTCTGGCAAAGGTTATAAAGGCCATTTAAATGGGAGAAATACACCATTATTTAGTTACCCCTGTTTCTCAATAGGAAGCAGAGGACTTGTGCTATCTCCCCCTTCCCCTCCCTGCCCCCAACCCCAGCCTGACCTTCTCTAATGATGTAATGGATGTTCATTCCTGTTGGAAACATAGGAAATGAAGTGAAAGAGAAAAGAACTAGAGCTCAGAGAGGTGTTTTCTATCTTTTTACCGCAAACACAACCCCAGGAGGTGGCGTCTTGATCAAACTATTCCTATGACTTACAATTTAATGTTGTATCCAAAACAACCCTTTCCTTTTTCTCTCCTCTGTCTTATCCTCAATTGATACATTTGAGTAAAAGCAAAGAGGCTTTTTTTCATATAGAATTATAAAACTGAAAATAAACCAAATCCAATTCACTCCAAAAAGGAGACTGTCTCAGAGAATATAAGTAACTTGCCTAAAGACACAAGCTTGTTAGTAGCAAAACCATGAGGTGAGATCAGTACTTCTGACACTAGGACTTTTCCCCCTGTGTGAAGAAATTTAAGTATAACTTGTTAATTTATCATTCTTTAAAAAGTCAAGAATATGTTTTCCTGCCCTACCTTAAGAAAAAATTTGGAATTGACTACCTTCAGATGTCAAAAGGAATAATTAAGGAATTATAATTGCATTTAAATTTTCTACTCTTTATAGTAAACACTGCTATGGAAGAAAAATACAGGGGAAACACAAAATTAAAAGGAAAATGAGTTTGGAGTTCCCATCGTGGTGCAGTGGTTAACAAATCTGACTAGGAACCATGAGGTTGCGGGTTTGATCCCTGGCCTCGCTCAGTGAGTTAAGGACCTGGCATTGCCATGAGCTGTGGTGTAGGTCTCAGACACAGCTTGGATCTGGCATTGCAGTGGCTGTGGCTGTGGCTGTAGCCGGCAGCTATGGCTCTGATTAGACCCCTAGCCTGGGAACCTCCATATGCTGTAAGTGTGGCCCTAAAAGGCAAAAAAAAAAAAAAAAAAAAAATGTAAATGAGTTTGATGCTTCCTTAAATTTCACAAACACTTAAGAGAGGTATATTCAGAAAATCAAAATACTAACTCCTGGAAAAGGTAGGTGTTCCACGTACAAAGTCATGTTACACGCAACTTCACTCAAGTGTTTCTACTGTCAGGAAGGCAAGAAACCAGCAAAGGAAGAAAGAAAAATATTGTTGGGTGAAACTGGAAATGAAGATGCTCCGGATGGCAAATAGCTCATCTATTAAAAAGGCAAAGAGGAATATAATTCACATATTAAATGGACACAGAGTATCTGTCATCACACATTGATTTTGCATTTAAGCATCATAGGGGACCTCAGTCAAAAAGCAAAGGTAGTTCAATTAGGCCAACAGTGCAAAGCCACAGAAATGGAGGGAAATGATTGTAGAATATTATTTCAGGGAAAATGAGACAACAGTAAATGTAACAGTAAAATAAAATATCTTTCTCTGTCTGTGCACACACGTAAATCCTACCATTATTATAGGGAGTTCATGCATGTCCAGAAAAGCTGCTGTTTTCTCTCTAGAAAGCAATTAGGACTGTGTGAGAAGCAGCACTCTGGTAGGGGTTAGAGGTGGTATTAATGAGTCTGGGCACAGACTGGACCTCTTCTAAGACACTGAGACTCAATGGAAAAGGGTTTTGAGATATGAGAAAACGTGGATCTATTTAGACAGGTTTACATCCAATGAGGAGAGTAGTGAACTTTCATGCCATTAGTAGTGAACTTTCATGGTCTTAGCATTTCTACTGCATCTACCTGCAGCAATAAGAACTTTCTCAGGTAAGCCCTAATGCCTGTTCTTTCAATTGTACAACATTCTCCCTCAGGTTCAAAGCTAGAACTGAAATGATTTATAGCAAATCTTCAAAAACATATATTCCACAACCTTTTATAATTATATACAAAGCTTAAAAATGCCACATTTCTGCCCCAGACTACCCACATCTCTTCAACATACATCTAATGAATAAAATACAAAATTGGATGATAGATGTTTCAACAGCCATCAGTAAATATCACTACAGAAAAGTATACATAACTATAATTAGTTGAAAGAAGTAAAGTTTAAAGTTTGTCAGAGAAATCAGTGTTAATATTCGGAACAAATGCTGACTACATACTAGGAGTTAACCAGAAAGTACTCAGCTGGCAAATGGAGGCAATTCAGGCTTTATTTGGACTATATACCAACCAGTGTGGGGTATGGAGTTCACGAGAAACTTGCTCAAAGATAAGATCTGCCTGTTGTGGTAGCATAGAGGCTGATACATGGCCAGATGCTGCAGATATTGCAAAGGCACAAGTTTGCAGCCATGATACCATGGCTAGCTTACTCTCTATGCCCACCTTGTGGCCCCTAGTCAATAAAGATGTGGGGATTAATAGATGCAAACTATGCCATTTGGAATGGATAAACAATGAGATCCTTCTGTATAGCCCTGGGAACTATATCTAGTCACTTGTGACAGAGCATGATGGAGGATAATATAAGAAAAAGAATGCATGTATGTATGTGTGACATGGGCGATTTGCTGTATAGTAGAAAATTGACAGAACACTGTAAACCAACTATAATGGAAAAAATAAAAATCATTTTAAAAAGTTGAAAGGATGATTTGTCCTCCAAAAATCAGCCATAGGATAAGAAACTTACAAAGGACAGAGAGAAGAAATGAGGTCACTTTGGAATCTCTTATTGGAAGTGGAATCTCTTATTGGATGTGTGGAATCTCTTATTGGGTTCCTGAGAGAGAAGAAGAAACCTTACTGAGAAGGAGAGCATTCATGTGCCCAGGACTTGATTCTGGATGATATCTGACTAGTATTGAGGAAGCAGTCTTTAAAACAGAGGTTTTGCTCATAGGTGATTACATAATCTTGTATAAAGAGTTATGAGGTTTTATTTTTTACAGTATGCTCATTCCCTTTTTTTTTACCCCTATGGGGTTTCCTAGGAAAGTGGGGAAAAGGAAGTCATGCCTCGTGTTTGGGACACATAATCCTTAGTACATGCACAGAAGTACATTGTGATTTTTAATGTCATTGGTCACGTAGGGAGAGTCAGTTAACACTGGTGTAACATTTGGATGGTGTCATTGAAAGTCAGTTTTCCAGCTTGGGGATGGATAAGGTTAAAGGTTTAGGGAAAGGGGGAAACTCAAAGAACAAGGCAGTCCTTTGAGATGCAGAATGAAGAGACATTAATGGTTGTGAGCACTCTCTTTAGGGAAATGGCTTCCATATCTGGAGCTGCAGATGGTTTCAAATTTACATAGTCAGGAATAATAGCAGACAAGCAGCAACTGCTACATGAGATAAAAGGGCAGAAAGCAGGCCTGGGGTGTGCCGGGGAGGGGTGGCGGCACAGGAAAGTACAGGAAACTAACAGAAAGAGTTGTAAGAAATAGTGCCAGAAACCAGGACCATGCCTGGAAAGGATAGGACTTGTTGTGTTTGAAGATGTCAGTAATCCTATTAGTTGAAGACAAGAAATCAAACCCTGAGTCCAGGAAGAGTTAAGAGAGAAGTAGCTAGCGCCTTCTCCTCTGTACTCCCAAAACACATATTATAATTCATGGTAAAGGACAATTTTTCATCTACACAACTGATTCACTAAATTGTGACATCTAAAAGAGCTGTGACCATGTCTTACTTACCAGTCCCCAGCACCGCAATTAGTACTTGACACAGAATAAAGGCTCAAAAATGTTTACTGGAAGAGAAAGGATAAAGTCCTTCAGAAGAGGTGTGCTGAATAGAAGAAAAGACACAGTTGTGAGATTTCCTATTATAGTGCTGCCTCTGGCAGGGACCATTTGTGATATCCTGGAAAGCCATTTAGTATTTCCTGGGACTTGGTTTATTTATTGACAAAATAATTTTTTTCAGATTACTCTCAAATTCTATTATTTTATCAATAAAATCTAGATATTTTTGAAGTACAATTTTTACTAGATTTGGTACCTACAAAAACAAAACAAACAAAAAAACAGGATATGTTAAAAGCCCCAAATTTTGACATTTTAATTAATTTTAATAAATGTACTAAACATTTTAAATTAACTTGACTACAGACTCAATAATAAAGTCAATAAATTGTGAAAAACACTTTTTTTAATCTCTCCAGAGCTCTGTAAAGAGAAAATGTACTATTCTTACCATTCCCATGTAAAAGCTGTAAGGTTGTTACCATTTGCACTAGTTTACTTTTTGATTGGAAAGAGAATTATTAAGATTATGCCTTAGGTTGAGGAGTACCAGGTGATGCCTTTGTAAAAGTAAGTAAAAATTGCAGGTTTATTGAATTACTTTATTCTTCCAAAATGAAGGAGTTTTATAAAGACTAGGAACATTTAAAATGAATTTTGTTAGAACATATTTATTTGTTTAATTATCTGTGTAAGCCATAGTATAAGGAAAATATTATAATTGTGCCACTTTTCAAAGAAACACTAAGGAGAAAATTGTAAACATCATGGATGGGGAATTATGCATACGAAGACTAATAGCTACAATAATGTTATTCAGAACTGTGCTGGTAATTTGCCCCTTAGGGGGTAAATTTGGGGAAAAAATGTGTATAAGGATTAACCATGTGACTCTCACTTAATGGTTGTTGTACTGCAAAGCCACACACACACCACACTGAACATTCAGTAATAATTATGTCTTTTAGTTATTCTCCTGGTGACTCCTCTAGTATCTGTAATTGCCATGTTCTCAAAAGCAGCAATTTTTATATGGCACTTGCCCAACAAATAAAATGGACTGGTGGTTACAACATAGAATTAGCAATTAGAGATTTTTTTTTGTTTCAACATTTCATTACCGAGGGCTTATTCTAAAGAGGAAAAATAAAATAAAATAAGGAGATGAAATTTTCCTATCTTGAGATCTAGAAATATCAGTGGGTGGTGTCTCTTAATTAAGTGTTTTACTTGGGGATTTTTTGTAAAATATGTTAAAGAAAATGTCTTGCTTTGTGGGTAGAAGTTTGGGTTGGGAACTGTGATGATTATTCTTAATTTGCTACTCTTATCCATTCTTTGCTCTTATCATTCTAATCCAACATTTTGCCCCAGGACACTAACTCTTGTTCATTGCATCTTCCAGACTCACTCATTAGTTGGCTTCCAGTTGGGCTGGCCAATGGGAAGAAACCAGTATATAATCCGGGCTTTGGCATCTCCTCTCTCTCAGCAGTTTTTCTTCTCCAAGACTGTAGCTCCTTCTGCTATAGACCTTCCTTCATGATTCCAACTCTCACTGGGCTTCTCTGTCTTTCTTTGTATGCTTTGTCCTTTCTACCCCAGAGGAGTTAACTGCATCCTACTGTTGATATCTCTAGGTGCCTGATCATCCCTATATATCCCCCTGACTTATCCATGTGTTTAAAGTGCTACTTTAATAGAAATCTTATCATTTAAATCATCTGAGGTGAATTCCATCTTCTATCAAGACATTTGCCATAAATCCTAATGGCTGATGCACTTAATGATAGTTAGTGATAAATGATTTTCAATATATTGAGTTGCTTGATTGCATATCATAGATTGCTATTACATTTATCTGTGCACTGTTTCTTTATGTAACAACGCACTGTAGTATATACTGCAGAGCTCTAGCCAAAGAACTAAATTAATATATTAATTGGAGATAAAAAGTGCTTGCTCTTTACCTCAACTGGGGATAACACTGAGTGCCCTCTGGCTCCAGAACTTGCCATAGATTGGCTGATACCTCATCAGTGTTTTCAATATGAGTCAGCCTTTCCCTCTGCCCAATCCTGCAGAGGTATCTCCTGTTAAAAGCCCCCAATAACTCTTCTGCATGCATTTCTCAGTTTCTGAGACCATTTCCAATCTAAGTCATGAAGTGACTGGGGTGAGCTTAGACTTGAGCTAGTGGAGGAATGTAGCTAAAGCCCCCATTTCAGCAGATATTTAGATCTTGACTATAAGAATCAAATGCTTCCATAGTGTCTCAGGAAAACATTGCTATAGCCATTACTGCAGCTATCACTAAGAATAGAGAAAGAAACCTCCTCCTTTGGAGTGTTAGAGCTCTTTTTACTAAGCACCCCCAAATAATGACTTTAGTTTCAAAGAAGGTATCTTGTATTTCATCAGGGACTGAGTGGGTAGACCTTTGAATTGTGCCAACCCGTGCTATCTCCCAAACCATCGCCCCTGTTTCCTGATTTCCATTCTCCCTTCTTTCAGGGATATGGCCATCCCTGCCTGTTGCAATTGGTTGTTTCCATGGAACCTAACTATAGCATGTCTTTCTACTAAAACCACCAGCTTGTTATGACACTGAGTAGTGAAGCAAGTCGGTCTTTTAAAAAAAAGTTGATCAAAAGCAATCGCTGAATCAAAGTTTTAAGGTTTGAATTGCAGAGGCGAGACTATTGATTAGGATGAGCTGGGGCAAAAACAGGACAGAAACAAATAAAAAGGACTTTGAGCATCTGTCCAAAAAAGTCTTGGGCTTTAGAGACTCACCTGTAAATGTGTTGATAAAGGTGAATAAGGCAAGAAAATCAAAAAGATCGTTTCCATGATCACAATCCCTTTCCTCCCAATGGTAAGGGTCTTTAGTAAGCTGATGCTTACCTTCTCTCGGGAGCTAGGGAAACTCGGAGTAGCTACAGATTCAAGCTACTGCAGTCATCGAGAATAGGTAAGAAAGTCAGAACCTTGGAATTGGTAGAATGAAGGAAGTAGGCACAGAGCCTTTAAATCTTTGACAGTGTAATCAGCATCAAGAAAGAATGTCAGCAAAATATGCATATGAGATAACTGAATGTCCAAAATCACATTTAAATGGATTAAGTCCACTGAAAATGATCAATAGTAATTTTAAGGCTTCTTTGTACGATTAACCTTACACAACACTTACAGGTTTTTCTTCTGCACAGAATAGTATGAAATAAAAGCAAAACAAAGGGGAAAAAAGATGAGAATAGTTAATGATTGAAAAAGCCCTAAATGACCAATCAATTTTCCTTGGAAATATATGTTTGAATATCAGAGCTTAAAAGCTTACATTAGTTTCTGTTCCAATGCTTGAAAGTTACCAACGGAATAATGCAATTTGCTTTGCAATAATGATAGCCTGGCTGTGTCTACTTAAAATAACAAAAGATAAAAATTGCTCAATAATGCAATGTGTTTATTTACCTCCCATTCTCCTTGGCAGACTCTAGCTACATGAAAAAAAAAGGCAATTTAAGGTTAGTATTACATGGAAATGCTCTTTTAATGAAAAGCAAGTCTATTTTAACTAATACTCACTTTAAAACAGATTTAGAATTAAGAATGCTTTTTTAATTCAGGCTTACAAATTTTGGTTGAGTCTAAGTACTTACAGTCCAAGCAGATTTTCACCAAAAGATTTGTCATTCTGGCAGGTCAGATTTAATGGCACTGACCTCACTAGCAATGGAGATTCAGAAAAACTAATAGTTACTCACAAAGCAGTCTAACTGCAATAATCATTTTGCAAGGTGACTTCTGTCCAATTAAACCACATCCATGGAGGTAGTATCTGTAGGATGGGGTGATCTTAAAGTTTTCTCTCGTTTTAGGAACTCTACATAACCTGCTGGGCCTTTTAATCTCATAATACTCCAGATGGGTGACCATGTTTTCACACAACATCTTAATGAGGACTAAAAGATTTGCGTACTGCTCTCTTCCAGAGCCTTAGAAAATCTGTGGCAATAAGCACATGCAGTGCCTCACAAGAGATGCTTCCCTATAAAAATTCATTACCTTTATGGATGCAGGGAAAGGTGGAAAAGCCTGAATTCTAAAATGAGTCTTAAGATTTCCAACCCAATGAGTACATACTCTGTGTAATTCTCTCCACTTGAGTGTGGCTGAAATCTGTGAATATGTTGGCATAGTTTCTTTCTTGAGAAAGGCAAATGTGATAGGGTCTTCAATCCTACTGGACTTAAAAACACAAGTTGGCATGTTGTGCAGAGAGCCACAAGGCAGGAACAGTGGGTGGCTCCTAAAGTGAGGACCTCAGTCCTATTGTTTCAAGGAACTGAATTCTGATAGCAGTCACAGGAATTTGGGAGGAAACCTCAAGCTCCAGAAATCTCAAGCTTGGCTGACACCTTCACTTTGACTTTGTGAGACCCCAAGCAGGAAACCTAGTTGCGACTCCTGATTCACAGGACATCATAAGTGGATGTTGTTTTAAGTTGCTAACTTTTATGTTAATTTGTTACACAGCAATAGCAAACTAATACAAACGGTGAAGGTGGGAGGATGGTTGGGTAACTGAATAGTGTTAACTACTCCTCTGTGTTATGTATATAAAATATTTGGACTTTCTCAAAGCTACCTTTGCATAGGCCTTGATAGCAACGAAGGAGACAGTATTGCATAGTGCCTAAAAAAATAGGCTCTGGAGCCAAGTCTAAGAGTTTAAATTTCCTTTCTGCCACTTAATCACTATGTAAACTCAAATAGGGAAATTAATTTCTTTGTGCCTCAGCTTTTTTTCATTTATAAAATAGAGATATTAATAGCTCCTGGGATGTTGTAGCTATTAAATGACCTAATCTATACAAAGTGCCAAGCTGGGCAGAGTAACCATTTGATAAAATTTAGCTGTTTTTACTTCGCAAATGCCTGCCATGCATGTGAGGACTATACCTCCAACTCCAGAACAATGGAATTAGGAGACATATGCTGCAGGAGCAGAAACTCAAACACACTAGCTTAGATGAAAAAAAATCTTTTTTGTCTCAGATAATAGAAAAGTCTAGTGATGGGGGTGGTTTTCAATACTAACTGGCTGGGCCAAAATGTCATCAGGGTATAGCTCTCTATATCTGGTATACTTTCTAGGCTGTTGGCTCTTTTCCAAGAACTCTAGAAAATGCCTACTGGTGTCTCAACACTTTTGACTGCAATAGGTACATACTCAGAACCAAATGGAGGGGCCAGGGAGATGGGGCAGGATATTTTGACTAAATTTCCCATAGTCCTTCTTTGGAAATAAGATTTGGTCAATCCAATACTATTAAAAATGTATGCCTGAGAATTAAGAGTGTGGAGATTTCTCAAAGGAAAATTAAGCCACCTGTTATGGATTGAATAATGTCTCACAAAAAGATACATCAAAGCGCTAACCTCCAGCATGTAAATACTACCTTATATGGAAATAGGCTCTTTGTAGATGTGTCTAAGCTAAGATGAGGTCATTAGAGTTGACCCCAAATATGATTCATGTTGTTATAAGAAGAGGAAATTTGGACACTGACACAGAGAAGATGGCCATGTGAGACAGAAGTGGAGACTGTAGTGATGCATCTACAAGCCAAGGACACCAAGGCTTGCTGGAAAAATAACACCAAGAAGTAGAAGAGACAAGGAAGGACTCTCCCCTGTAAGGTTCAGAGGAAGCATGAACATGCTGAAACTTTAATTTCAGACTTCTAGTATCCAGAACTGTGAGACAATGAAGTCCTGTTATTTTGCGTCAGTCTGTGGTACTTCATTACAGCAGCCCCAGGAAAATAATAAAACCACTGCTGGGAAGACTGAGAGAAGCAGGATGCTAGGGAGGCAGCAGAAAATTCCCCTTATAATCTTCAAAAAGAAAAAAACTATTAGGGCTCTTGGAAAATTAAATCACCCAGTAGACACTGTATACTTTGTGGAATTTCACAGCTAGCTCTGTATTCTACTTGCTACTTGTTTGTAACCCCTCTTAAGCTCAGGGCCATTGGAAACTCAGTGAATTATTCATCTTCCCTCTTTCTCTAAGAGACTTTCAAGAAAATTAAAGCAAAGTTTCAATGAAGAAATATGCAAGTGTACAAAGTGAGTGAGGAAATAAAGTACTCAGCATCATGTTAAGTGGTCATATGGCCTTAAATAATGTTTTGGAAACCACTGTACATAGTACTATAGCTTCGGCATGTAGTATAAACAACCAGTATCATAGAGAAACTTGAAGTGGCTAATGCATATAAATCCTAATTCTACTCTCTCACAACACAAAATATGTGAGCATGTATATTCCTATACTGAAGGAAGAATAAAGAAAAAAGTTCAGTCTACAATAGACACCTACTATGTATCCAGTTTTTATTTCCTTGTATTACTCTCACAAGACTGTGAAGTTTATTTTATTTATTTTTAAATGATTTTTATTCTTTCCATTTTAGTTGGCTTACAGTGTTCTGTAAATTTTCTACAGTACAGCAAAGTGACCCAGTCATACATACATATAAATACTTTCTTTTTCTCAGATTATACTCCACAATGCTCCATCACAAAAATGGAAATAATAAAGATAAAGGTCAGGAAGTTAAGGAAGGTTAATAATTCACTGTTGTAGACTGAATATTGGTATATAAAATGATCAGGTCCTACACCCAGGAACGTGTAAAACTTACCTTACCTGGAAAAGGCTTCATTGCATAAGGGATTAAGAATCTTAAAATGGTGAAATGATCTTGGATTATCCAGGTGTTTCCTAAATGTAATCACAAGTGTCCTTGTAAGAGAGGGACGGGGAAAGAGTACACCACATTCAGAAGAGGAGAAAAAGATATGAAGGTAGAAGCAAACATAAGGAATGGTGGGACTACAAGCCAAGGAATGCCATCAGTCACAAACTGGAAGAGGCAAGGTAATATTCTCTGTCAGAATCTCTAGAAGGAGTGAACACCTGCCAACACCCTTAATTTAGCCTAATCAAACTGATTTCAAATGTCTGACCTCCAGGACAGTGAGTGAATATTTATATTGTTTTAAGCCACCAAGTTTGCTGTAATTTGTTACAGCAGCCATAGAAAACATACATCTAGCCAATAAGGAATAGTGCTTTCCAACATTCTTGACTCTGTGAAAAAATAATATGCAACAAACCTAAGTATGGATAGTATTATAATTCACATTTTGTAAAAGGGGAAACTGAGGCATAAACGATTGAATAACTTGCCCAAGGTCACAAAGTCAATGGGTTAGGGTTATCAGCTACTCTCATTTGTTTAATACTGTCCTGATTTTAACATTGAAAGTCCTATATTTCAGGAAATCTCTCCATCCCAAAGAAATCTGAATGGTTGATCACCCAGTACCGAGATTTGAATCCAGGCAGTCCTGACATACAGATAGTTTTCTTAAACCACTACAACCTGTACCTTATATTTCAATCTCTGTCATTTGGTTTATGAGTCATGACATGATGTGAATTACCCATGACTGATCCAAAAATCTATATTTGTGATTCTGTAGTACAGTGCATCTCTGACCCGATAGCCCTGGCATTTGGCAGAAGTTTCACTTTGCATCCAAAGAATGGAACCTATTTTAGGTGCTCACAGAGGGCTGCCCCCAAATATATCACAACATGGTTATTTTGAATTAAAGTTACTGAAGAAATGGCCAACACAAAAGGAACATTATAACCTTCTTTTCTTAAAAGCATGAAATTCATCTCTCATGTGAAAAGTACATTTCCTACATCTGAAGACAGAAAGACACCCTTATGGCCAGAGGTAGGAAAAGTCTATAAAGCAAACGCTTTTACTTCTTTAATTGACTACCCCAAAGCCAAATATGTTTATATTCTTCACTAACTGAGCACCCCAAACCTAGTTTCTTTGTCCTATCACTTCCTCACAAATTTAGAGTTTCTTTGTCTAAAAAGAATAAAAGCTGCCTGCTCTGGACCCTTCTTAGGTACTGTTTCTATGAGACCTCCATAGTAATGAATTAAAATTTGTTTTCTTCTCCCATTAGTCAATTAGATCATGAGTCCAGACCCAAAAACACAAGAGGGAAATTTCTCCTCCAGGACACGGCCTTTTCTTTGCCTCCTAAGAAAAGTGGCAGTAGAATGCCCTCCATGCCATTGTCAGAACCACCTCCCAGAGAATGAGAAATTTTCATCTACCCAGAGGGTTCTGAGGGAGGAATAAAGGTAAAGTTTTCCTCAAAGGCTCCTTTCCTGGAATAAGACTAAAATCTCTGAGTGAAGAAGGGGAAGGTTAGCTAAGGCACCTGGCCTGTGACACTGTGACTCAACCTCAGTGCTTTATTCCAGATCAGGATAATCTACAAGATCTAAATACTCAGATACACTATGAATTTTTTTCTAAAAAAAAAAGACCTTCTAATTCTATTGATATCCATTTTTCTGATGGCTACAGCTCTTGTTAAAAGTCCTATGCCACAACGAAACCATTCTTAAGTGCATTACCAGTCATATTGGAAGAATAATTTCAGACATTCTCTTATGTTTCCTTCACCTTCTAGAACTAAAAGCACTTCACTTTATGAAGTGCATCAGAAAGAAAGAAAATCACTAAAGGCTGAATTTCCTCTTTTCTAATTCAGTCCCTTGAACCCTCCTCTCCATGTCTTTCCCCTCCCACAAAAGTTTCCCTTTATACACATATAACTTTTTTTTGTCTTTTGTGATTTCAGGGCTGTGCCAGCAGCATATGGAGGCTCCCAGGCTAGGGATCTAACTGGAGCTGTAGCTGCCGGCCTACGCCACAGCCATAGCAATGCTAGATCCAAGCCACGTCTGCTACCTACACCACAGCTCACAGCAATTCCAGATCCTTAACCCACTGAGCAAGACCAGGGATCAAACGCACAACCTCATGGTTCCTAGTCGGATTCATTTCTATACACAAATAATTTTAAAATGCTTATATTGTAACATTTTACTGTGTGCCAAACACTGTGGGTAGGTAGTTAGGTAGGTAGGTATGTATATAGACAGGTAGACAGACAGATAGATAGATAGACAGATAGATAGATAAATAGATAGCTATGATAGAGAGACAATCTTAGATTAAACATGTAGCTTAAAAATCTTATTTAATCTTCACAACCGCCTTATGAAGTACATAGTATTTCTAATTTTCTTAATCACAGATCAGAAAACTCAGTCATACACAGAGAAATTAAGTAGTTTGCCTGATATTACAGAGGTAGGTAGAGTCAAGGCTCAAACTAAGACCTACCAACGTGAAATTCCATGTCCTAAACTGTAACTACCTCATGTACACTGCTCTACTGTAGCTTAACCTATGTTCCTGGTTATTGTTAGGTAAGTTTTCATGTGAACTTCTTTTTTTACTCCATGCATGTATATCTAAAAAATCCTAGATTACAGGAACTCTACCCTATGCCTCTTTGAATCTTAGGACTTAGCATAGCGGCTTCCTCAGTATGAACCTTGGTCTTCATCCAAGTCTAACATTATGATAGCATTTGTCTTGGAGGAAATGCAAGTGCTGGTTTATTGTATACCACAAGTGAGTATTTGACTTATATGTACACAATGTTTTATTCACTTACATTATAATTATTGAAATATTTGAAAACTGGTGAGATGACAGGCCCTTCATTCAGTATACGCTCAGCATTGCTTAACAAACAAATCTTTTATAGACATTTTCTACTTAAAATTAATTTTTTGAGAGCTGAATGAATGAAAAAATGAATCAGAGGCAGATTTTTGCCTTAAAGGATTCTCGATAAAGTAAGGCATCTACGTAAGTGATTAGGAAGTAAAATAAGTGAAGATTAATTATGTAAGAGGGATAGGTATTCCTCCCAGATTGACTCTGAAAGTGAGTGGAATTTTGACAAGAGGAAATGGGCAAAGGCAGTCCAAGCAACGTTAACTATAGGATCAAGATTCATAGGCAGGAAAGGATAGGCTATATGCAGAGAGCAGTGTACCCCAGACTCGATGAAGCGTTAAGGGTAGAAGTAAGGGAGGCTAAACAGGTAGGTTATATCATGATGGCCTCAGTAGGAGGCTTAGACTTCTAAGCTTGGCCCTGAGTGTTTAACAAAAGATATGATAGAAAGAAATTTGCTTCCAGAAAATTAATACCTCAGCAATGTGAAGAACTCACTAAAGGAAAAAGAACTGCACAAGGGGAGAAAATTGGGGGATGGATTGGAGGTGACTGCATTCAGTTATGGTGGATTATCAGTATTTTTGTTTGTGCCTATAAATCCTTAATAACATCCCAAAGAGATTTACTATCTAAATTTCAAGTAAGATTAAAAATATCTGAGATTTTGCAAACTTTTAAAGAAATGTTTTTAGTAGATATCTCTCTTAAATTATCACTCCTGGAAACTACCAGTCAACCTATAGATATTGAATCTCAGTTGGTATGATTACCTACTCACTTTCATCTTCATAATTACTTGTTTATATATGCCTATTAGATAATTTATCATGGCCTCTCCTTCATTTAGAATTATTTGTATATATGATGACCATTAGATTTTCAACAACTATAGGGTAGGAAACATAGTACAGATGATATTGTCTAGAAAAGCACTAGTAGTGGATAAATGTTCATTAAACTAAATCAAAAGTCAATTCTAATGTACATTGGTGCACTTTGTTGTTGTTGCTGTTATTAATATCCACTGACTTGTTGAACAACCATTGATAATTTACTATATAAATATACTAAAACTAGGCAAAAATATGGAAATTTAAAACACATTTCCTATTCTGAAGACCTTAGCAGTGAAGAACAAGAAATTATTAATTATAACAATGTCTTATAAGCTTTATGATGGAGATGGTCACAGTTTGGTGGCCTCCTAACCTACCTAGGGGGTCTTGCAAAGCTTCTCAGAAGCTGAAACAAGACAGAAGATAAGAAATCAAAAACTATTGTATACAGTCCTGTAAATTTTCTATATTTCCAAGTATTCCCTAATTTCTAATTAAAAATAATCCTTAACTGTGCCTTATTTACTTAAATACCTTATCTTCAAAGGAAAAGACTATTGAAGGCACATCGTTTATTTTAATATTCCTTGGGTTTTGGAGGCAGACAGAACCTCAATTTGGTTTACATCTCTTCTACTTAGTAACTCATTTGAGACCAAATTTTCTCACCTGTGAAATGGTGATGCAGTTTAAGTGCCTTCCTTTCAGGCTTGTTGGGAGAATTGCATGAGCTTGCTTTTGTAAGGCACTAAAGTCTATCATTCTCTCCACCTGACTTCTCCACCTCCCCCTTGCATGACTCCTCCCACCACTTCCTGGTCTCCCCACACCCAGCCCCATACTCCTCACCTGACCGCAATTTCTTAAGAGAGTATCATCAGGGTGTGACTTCTATAGTGGTAGGGGTAGGCAGTTGCAAGTAGAAAAGTAAGAGGGAGAGAAAGCTCTGTTCTTTGATGTGATATTCGAGCTACATATTCAAACATTCTTTTAATCACATCATTCCATACTCAGAAATCCCCATAATCTCCCCAATTGTTATATTTTATATAAATTCCTATTATTAACCACCATGGTTTACATAACATAGCCTCACCCCTTCCATCTCAAAGTATTGTCCATGCTTTCTTTTTTTAATTTTCTTGGATGTACCCACGACATACAAAAGTTCCCAGGCCAGGGATCAAACCCAAACCACAGCAATGCCAAGTCCATCACCACTACGGCACCAGGGAAATCCAGACCACACTTTATATTATAGAAAATCTACTTGCACCATTACACAAATACAATAGGCCCAGTCCCACTTTTATGTCTTTAAGTATGGAGGTTGCCTACACCTAGAAGTTCTTCCCTAGTCACCTTTATTTATTGCCACTTTACCCATCCTTCAGCAACAGATTAAATTTATGCATTTATCTTATTATATTTTTTTCTGTTTCCCCAAAATCACATACCACTTCTTCAAACTCCTGTTCTACTATAGTTAGTACCATATGATTTAGTGCTGTTATTGCCTGATGATTGTTTCAAATGTTACTTTTTTCCTTTTTCTCTCCTCAACCAAAGTAACCTACTTTTTGCCCCTGAGAGAACCAATTTAAAGTCACTAATGACCTAATTTATAAATCGATCATCAAATCTAGGCAAGCTAATTTATCAATTCATTAATGACTTGAAAAAAATGGCTTCTTTCTGCTTCTGGCTTTCTTCTCCTCTGCTAGACATGGTTTATCTCCCTCCTCCCCAGTCTCTGTGATAGATTGCTCATGCTTTGTCTATTAGTGTTACTAGTTTACCTTGGCTCTCATGCCTCACTCTGTATGATCCTTCTTAGCATCTCTCTATTCTAGGAGTTTGTTCTATACTATCTCTAGCCCAAATCTCTTTCTGTACTTCCTCTGGTCCTGGATCCATCACAGGCATCTCAGACTCAAGATGTTCAGAACCGGTCCATTTTCTCACATGACTCTCTCCCTCCGTTCCCTCCATTGGGTAGTGGCACCGTCCTCAAGCTAATATTCAGACTAGAGACCTGAACATCACCTTTGCCTCTTCCCATTGTTTTACTAACCACCCGCAATCTGTCACCAAAACTTGTTAAATTTACTTAGTAAATGTTTTATAAATTATTCCATTTCTTATCCCTCCTGCTACTGCTTAATGTTATTTCAATTATCAATGATGTCTCTGAAACAAAAATTAGCTCTTTATATCCTAGTTTAGAACTCTTTAAGTTTTCTCATTGCCTAAAAAGAAACTCATCAAAATTCCTTATATCCTGGTCTCTCTAGAATTTCTGGCCACACTAACACACTTATATGTATTTAGAGCCCTGACCATGCCATGTACTTCTCTTCTCTAGCTTGTTCCCTCAGACTGAAATACCTTCCTCCTATTCATCTTAAAGGTTTATATTTAAATATCTCCTTTTCTGCACCTTCTCAGATGCCAGCAATAAACAAAGTTCATCATTTCACCACTCTGCTTCTCTCCTACAACCTCCACAAAGAAGCAGAGACTGCCAACAGGAAACTACTCCTGGATTTCTGCCCAACAGAACTGTAAGATAGAAAATTTGTGTTATGTTAAGCCAAAAAAGTTTGTGATAATTTGTTACAGTCACAAAGGAAAAGACTAACACAGTAGATATTCAATAAATACCTGTTTTTGGATGTAAAACTTTCAATTCAATCTGGTGAGTTGCATGGAAGTTTGAAAGCATGTGTGGTACAGCCTCCCATCCTAATGCAGGGAAATCTCTCATTCAGCAAGGACTATTTGCTATCAAGTTTATCACATGTTTAGGAGAAAAGAAAGCACTGCTTCCCTCAGCAGGAAATTTCAGTGTTTCTCACCCTATGATTGAGTACCCACCATGTCTGACAGAACTCTCACTTGCCACTGACCTAAGATTATTTTCTCATGACTGTTTCCTTGTTGACAGAGCACAACTGGCCAACATCCCCCTCCCAACTGTCTTACAAATTCTCACAGTCATGAATCGAGTTTTCCCTTAGAGTTCTTACCAGAGTTTAACTTTTCCTCAAATGAATTTTCAATTTCTATAATCATTTTTAGGTTCCTTTTCTGGAGTCCTTTTTAAAGATTAACATGTGATGCCATATATTCGGTCAGTGCTAAGGTTAGGCTAGAATGAGAAAAAAGATTCTTCATTCCCAACTTTTTTGTAATGACAAAATCTTGCAACTTTAACAATGAATATGTTATGTGGAATTTCTAAGATTAGGTAAATATTTGTTCAGCAGTAATTCATGGCTGCTTTCAATCTGTTTGGACCAAAGCTTATAAAACTCACATTATTTCATAAAATTCTTGTACAGAGGAATTGAAAGGGAGAAAGCAAGAGCAATCAGAGAAAGATGAAAAAATGCATTTACAAAGGAAAGACATTCTTATAAAAATATATCTTTCCTAGAAGTGTATATAAAGATGTTTCTCTAACTGCATAAGGAACAGCCTTTCCCAATCAAGGATTTGATTTTTCTGCTTCCTTTTAAATCATAGACAGCATTTAAAAATCAATATGCTTTAGCAATAATTCATAATCCTCTCCATGCTCTCTTTATTGGTCAGTTGGGGAAGTCAGATCTTGCTAACTGGGTTTTTAGGAAAACTACTCAGCAACGATATAGGAATCACATATCACAAGTACAGCTTTTTCAGAAGCCTGTTTCTTCGGCTGAATGTGTCCAGGTGTGAGCCAGGCTTATCCAATAATTTTTTTTTGTCTTTTTGCCTTTTCTAGGGCCGCACCCATGGCATATGAAGGTTACCAGGCTAGAGGTCAAATTGGAGCTGTAGTTGCTGGCCTATGCCACAGCCACAGCAATGTGGGATCCGAGCCGCATCTGCGAACTACACTACAGTTCATGGCAATGCCAGATCCTTAACCCAAAGAGCAAGGCCAGGGATCGAACCCACAACCTCGTGGTTCCTAGTCAGATTCATTAACCACTTAGCCACAATGGGAACTCCTCCAATAATTTTGATATAAGAAAACTCAGATTCTTCCCTCGAAATAGCAGTTGGATACTTGCCTTATGTTTTTGTTGGACCCCTAGTATAAAATAGTCATGGATCTTAAAGATCATGCTTGCTATCTTCATTGATCTAAGCCTACAAAGGCCAGCCTATGGTTCTTGTCCCCTAGAAGATCAAATAAAGTTCCTTCAATCCATATATATGCTAAATGTCTCTTGTAGAATGTATAAACAAAATATTTTTTAGAAATGTGTATTTGTGATAGTTAATTTTACAAATGACTTGGCTAGGCTGTAATGCACAGTTATTCAATCAACACTAATCTATGTATTGTGAAGGTATTTCATAAATATAATCAATATCTACCATAAATTGACTTTAGGTAAAGGAGATGATCCTCCATAATGGGGTGGGCTTCATCTAATCAGATGAAAGTTGTTAAGCGCAAAACTGAAGTTCCCTGAAGGAGAAATTATTTCTCTCTCTCTCTTTTTTTTTATTTTTGTCTTTTTTTGCCTTTTCTAGGGCAGCACTCTCGGCATGTGGAGGTTCCCAGGCTAGGGGTCTAATTGGAGCTGCAGCCACCGGCTTACGCCAGAGTCACAGCAACGCCAGATCCCAGCTGCGTCTGCAAACTACACCACAGCTCACGGCAACACCGGGTCGTTAACCCACTGAGCAAAGCCAGGGATCAAACTTGCAACCTCATGGTTCCTAGTCGGATTCATTAACCACTGAGCTACGACAGGAACTCTGAGAAATTATTTCTCAAGACTGCAATATCAGTTCCTCCTAAAGAGTTTGCAGCTACTGGCCTGTCCCACAAAACCAGACTTGCCAGCCTCCCTAATAATGTAAACTGTAAATGGCATAATTTCTGGTTCAGTTTCTCTGAGAGCTCTGATACAATACAAATTTTCAAAGTATGTAGATATTATTGGGATTTAGCTACGTAAATTAATGTAAAATACATTCCTACATAGTCCTGTTTGTCATTACCTATTTTCACAATTAATCAGTAACTACTAAAATAAAAATAATACCAAGTTAGATCTGCAGAAATGTTTTGACATTAATCAAGGGTTCTTATGCACAGAAAACCTAGGTACATTCGGAAACTGATAACCACTGAGTAAAGGCTACATTTGACCTATTCTATAGTAGGACAGACCCTATATATGACTTTGATTATGAAAGGTGAAGAGAGTGATGCCCTGAATCTCAGTGCTTAATATCACAGGCTGCTTTCAGGCAACTGCTGGGGATGGGAGGAGCTACATGAGCTCCTTCAGAAGTTTTATGTTACACTAACCCTCAAGAAAAGTAGATCATTCATGCTTTCAATATCCTCTTATTGAAAAATAACCAACAAACATGAAAACCTTCTCCTAATCCATCCAGCTAGTAAGTTATAAGTTTAGAAATCTTGCTTAGATCTGCAAGGATGGGTAATATGTGTGTAGGACGTGTATAACTTCTCCCAGAGAACCTGAGAAGACTCTAAAAGCTGTGAATATTCTCTAGCCAGTCGTTCTAAGACAGGATGATACAACCATCTGCTAGGCTTTTAAGTTCCCATCAGGGGCCATTTTTAGAAGTATTACCGGAGAAAGCTAAATTTTTTGGTGAAATAAATTTTTGTAAAAAATTAAAAGAGAAGGGTATAAGTTTTAAGGTTCAGTGGTAAATTAAAGATATGTGGTAGTGATGGCATCTAGCTGAATACAGATTTGAAATCAAAACTAAACATCTTACAAGTGTAAATTGTAAAGATTGCAATAGAATGAGGGACTCACAGCAAAAACAAAACAAAATAAACGTGAAGTTGGGAAAAAGTAAAAAAATAAGATTATGAATTCTCAGAAATCTTAAAATTAGCAAATCTCCTGGCCCTTGGAACTCTTCAGTTTTCTCAAGTATAAATATATACATGTGTCTTAGGGAGATCTCTTAGCTCTGACGTGGATGGAGTCATCGGAGGAGCCCAACAACCGATGAACAATTATGTATGATAAAATCAATACGCTTCACTTTTCCAAGATTATAAAAGAAGGTGCTACATGTTTCCAAACCCCGATTCTTGACCTATAGAGATCATCTTTGGCCAGCTAGAAATGTGAGGCTATAAAATTATGCTTCATTTGATAATCAAATGCCATTAAGCTTTATTTCCTGAAATCCTTTAGTATAACTAGAAATGCTTAACTGAACCCTTAACCCACCATTATTAAAATCAGCTTATCTGTTAATCTTATTTCTGCCCTAGTGGTCTTTAAGTTCTTCCAGTGTTTCAAGCATCCTTCTGCAAGGTTTTTGGAACTTGCTTTTTTCATTAGAATGGTTTCTTCCTACATTTCAGATAAACCTAAATATACTTTAGGAATAGATGTCTCTCATCACATTATCTAAATTAGCTCTTTTCACCTGTTATTCTAACAAACACGTTTGTTTTCTTCACAATCCTTATCTCAACGTATAATTTTTTTGGTTTGCTTCTTCTTTTCTATTTCCTTTTGTAGATACTAAAGTAATTGAAGTCAGGAATACACACACACGCACACACACACACACACATGCACTCCTCCAGGAAACTGGTAAGTATCTGATGTATATTAAATGCTCAGTAAATATGATTCAAATGAATGTTCTATGTCAGAAATATAAATGTGCAAGAGTAAAGACTGTACATTTATGTTTGATCTACACTGTTGGAAGCCTGGGATATGTCTGAAGTCTATTTTCCCGTTGTGCTTCTCTATAGACAATAAGTCTGGGCATTTTACCTAGAATTTTTCTAGAAGGCACAAGGTATAATTTTATTTTCAGTTTAGCTTATAATTCAGCACTACAGAGAGTCAAAATTCTTGACAGGATACACAATACTGACCTATAGTCCTATGCTACTTTCTTAACTTACTTAAATTGCTGAAGTTAATTATTTCAGTTTCCTCCTCTGCTAATAGAGGTGATAATAGTACTTTCTTGACTTAAAGAGTATTTCAAGGATAAAAATAATAGGAATATAGAATTTTTAGAATGATATCTAATATTTAGGAAAAACTCAAAAGTGATAGCTGTGACTGTCATTATTTAAACTAAAAATCAGTATGTAGTCAGAATAAATCTGGAAGCAGTGTATTTACATGTTTTTCCTTTTCTAGAAGATATTTAAACAACTTTTAAAATACTGAATATAGCAAAAGATATAATCATATTTTCAAATAAATGCTATATGAATTTCAACAATAAATGTTATTCCCATGTTTCAGAAGGCATAGGACAAATTTTAGTGCTTTGGCCCTTTCTGACCTTTGATACATGCCATATAGTGTTAGGGATACTTCCTGTGTGCTTTAAGAAAGCACTGGATGACATTTTCAAAAGCCAGTGGTTCTCTAATAATAAATTTGTATCTGCATGCAGTAATCAATTTGCTAACAACCAAGATCTTAGAACTACCACATTAGATCTACTGAGTCACCCTCTTGCAGCATCCCTTCTACAATCTCACATTTCTCCATTAGGTGAAGTTGTGATGTACATAGAGTATTGCTCCTATATTAGACCTTTTTTTTTATCTTTGAAAGTCAGTGAAATGCTTTTTAAGATGACGTGCTCTTCCATCAATACCTCAAGTGACTGAAACCTATAAGCCAACTAATTATATGCCCTTCCAAACTCAACTTCAAATCTTTCAGCATTCTTCTGAATGTGTTCAACTTACTTATTCCAGTGTTACTTTATGACCCCATCAAAAAATGTGATTGATGTAGTCTCAGAACTGTAGGAAAGGAGCCCTATTTGTCAAGAACTGGTGTTCTATCAAGATATTACATTAGCAAATTTTAAAAATTCCATTTGCAAGTAGAAAGTCCTGTTGGTCAGATGTTTATGAGAGGATATTTCTGCCCATACACAATTAAATTGAAAAATCTGAAGTGCAAAGATTGTTTTTCCATATCTAAAGTACTGAAAAGGAAGTCATTGCTCTCTGTAAAGTCAACCTTGGGTATAGTAAATTCAATTCCATATGTAAGAGTATATAAGATATAGCATGAAATAGTTTAAAACAAAATTAGAGAAAAATGTCTATTAATAGTGCAATCTTTAAAAATGTACCTAATAAGTAAGCAGTAACATGGGAAAACTATAGACAAGTTCATGTTACCACATGGCCACTGTATTTTCTTTCTCCTTCCTTTAATCAACAGAAAAGCTTGAAAACTACAGGCTGATTTCTATTGTCATCTGTATCCCAAACGTGGAAAATGGAGCCAGAGAGTTTTGGACCCTTCTCTTACTTTGTCCTGTCCCACCCTAATCTCTAGTGAGCAATGAGTGTATTGGCATAGTAAAGTATATATATAAGGCTGTTCTTTGAAAGGCCAAAAAAAAAAAAAAATCAGGAGATACAGGATCTTGTCTTGTAAGTAAATGAGATTTTTGACATTTTGGAATAAATTTAAAAAGTCCTATTTTGGAGCCTTGGCCTCAAAGGTTCCAAAATAGGACTTGGCCTGGGGCACAAATAGCTGAGGCCAAAGAGAGGTAGTAGCCTAAAGGGAGAGAAGGAAGTGGAAAAGAAAGGAAGAGACCTTCAGGTACCCTTTAGCAAATAAATGCTTGTTGCACTGAACTCTAGGAACTGAGTGTGTCTATAATTGACTGTCAATATACTGGGTTATTTCTAATTATAAGCTGAGTCCACAGACTCTTCCAGTCATTATGATATAAGCCAAGATTTACGAAATTAATCATTAGTGAACTGTCAGATAAATGCAACCAATATGTAGACCCAGAGTCAGGATTAAATGTAAAACTTTTTTGACCAAGGATTTTACAGGCTTTGCCTGAATACTCCAGCCCATTCACAGAATGTTTCACTGTAACTGTATCAAATAACCCTGAAACTAATACTTTTAGTAACTGAAATAGGGCATAGTAGCAACAGAATATTTTTGGCCACACCTACAGCATGCAAAAGTTGCTGTGCCAGGTATCAAACCCAAGTGACAGCAATGACAGCAATGAGTCCTTAACCACTAAGCCACCGGGAAACTTCCAGAATGTTTTGATTTAAGGGTTTCTATTCCTCCAATCAACCATCTCCCCTAAATATAAATCTACTAAGTAACCATTACAGCAGTATAATTGGCCAGAAAAAAATCAGATTCTATCAATAGGCCTTAGTAGATACAGTTATAATCTAAAGCAAAGACTCTGTCATATTCACTACTAATTGAGATAACAAATATATAAGGGGTAAAGATATATAAGACGAAGCTAGATCAGCTCCTTAAAATTATCAGTTTTATTATATATTTTCATTTTCTGTTGTTTATATAGACCAGACTTAGTGTATAAAGAAATAATTTTCTCTCCTTTTGATAGAAAAGTCTTGTAACATTGAGAACATTTATGAATTGCAAGTATTTGGTTCTTCAAACTGAGTCCCCTATTATTTGTCTCTTTTCCTTAGGCTGGCATTGTCCCATTTCTGAACATCACTGCTGCTGTAGGCCATTCAATAAAAATATTATTTCTTCCCTATAAATGTCAGTTCTGATTTAGTTTTATATTGTTTCTTTAACCTTGATTTAGTTTTATCCTATGGCAATGTTTTGAGCTGAAAAGGGTAACTTAACTTGGCATTATACATGTAAGAATTACTGATGTGAAGATGTCAGTTTTAAACCTAGTGTAGCAATGATTAAAATAAAAGAGTAAACAGTTAGTGTTACTGAATAATATGCCTTTCAAACATCTAACCCTTAATGGATTCTATTCTCCAAGTATGAGAGTAAACTGTATACTTCAGCATAGTTGCCAGTATAGAAATAACCTTTGAGAATTGAAATATTATTAAAATAGTATACCATAACAAATGGAACAGGTTTGTGACCACAATACTTGTGGTTATTTTAATTACCAGATAAAGTATGCTGTAAAAACAGTTGCACAATTTTTTTCCAGAACAAAGACATTGGCTGAAATGTCCTAGCAAGCCAGAAATGGTAACAGTCAGCTGAGGGATGACCTTCAAGCAAGGGCTGACCTTCAAGAACCAATCAGAAGTATGCAATGGTTCTCCTGCTACAGAAGAAGTGCTCAAAACAGGCAAAGTGAGTGGAACTGAATAGAATAGATGCAATAATTGATCAGAAAAGCTGTTCTTTTCTTATGAGTCAATCCCAAACACTATCACTTAGAGGTACTGTGAGGAAACACTGGGAATTGCACAAATCTTCACCATTTAAATATAAAAAGATAATTATTCTTACATACCCTAAAGGAGTTTACATGCTGCTGAAGATTCCAGGGTAAACTATTCTCATCCAAACTATGCCAAAAAGCAAGAACATACCACAAAAGTAAATAGCTATCAGTTTTCCAGAAAGCCAGACTTCATGAATTAGAGATTGTCTAATCAGAGCTAAGTAAGGACACATATGAGAAAGCTTGAAATTCTCCCCAGCAATAATGACGAATATGATACCTTATTACAGAAAATAAAATATTATTTGGGTGACTATCGGCCTGCAAAACCATGTGCTGTCTTTTTATGACAGCATATACATGAAGCTAATAATTCCCAGAACAATGAGGACCATTAGACATAGACGCTGACATACAAATCTCCCACTGAAGCTCAGAGGAATTATTTCCTGCCTAGAGATTTGCAATCATCCTTCCTTTTACAAACCTACATTTTAAACTTTTACCTCCCCACCTCCTAGCCCCATCTCAGGTCAAAGTTCTTCAAGAAGTATAAAAGAAAGAAAGGATAATGGATGGAGAAAGTAAACTGAGATTCTGACAGAGGGAATTTATAAAGTTCAATATCTATAATTCAGCTATAGAAAATGCAATTCAATATGTTTTAAATTTATTAACAGACAAGCTTCAAGCTTCTCTATAAGCCACAAAGTTAGCATCTGAAAAATGGTTCAAGGAGCCCAGGCTGTAATGAATCTCATCACTAGTATGTTTCTTGAAAATGTTCTTCATTTCAAATTTTGCACAGTGTGATGAAATCTATTTTTTAACTCTTTTCCCTAATGATGTAATACTACCTCTGAATTTTCTCTTGAGCTCTATCTAAGAATGTGAAAAAAGACTTGTAATTGTTTCCAGGTATCCTTCAAGCCTGTTTTAGTATTAAACACTCTCATTTTCACTTGTGAAAATCTCAAGCCAAAACGTGCAAGAAGGAAGTGATATAGACCTGTGTGAGGCATAACATTCAGGCTTAGAGTAGTATCAGGGAAATAATGCTTAGGAGTAAAGAGAAAAATCATCAGAATGTAAGATATAAACACAGCAAAATGTATGGCAGCGACCAAACACAAAATTTGCTCATTTATAAGTTTTGCCTAGGGATCATGTTGTACCCAATAAAGTGAGGGTTTTGCATGGGTATATTTCATTCGCTTCAAATTTCAGTCACTGCCTATTATGACCTCTAATCTTATCTGATAATTTGCCTGTTTCATCATTTATAGGTCTTATGAACTAGTCTATTATTAGACTTTTTGTGAATTGAGAATTCAGTCATTACTGTATTGCTCCTATTATAAATTACAGTAAAGAACTATTTTTTAAAAGCATTCAGAACACACTATTTAAAATTCAAGGGACCAGGGAGAGGAATGCATGGGGAATTATTGTTTAATGGATCCGTCTGCAGGATATAAAGATTTCTGCAGAGAGATGACGGTGATGGTGGCATGACAATATGATTATACTCAGTATAACTGAATTGTACTTTTAAAACGGTTAAGATGATAAATTTTAAAGCAAGATAAAAACTTGAAATAAAATCAGGGGCTAACTGTTTCAGTATTTCTCTGTGACTAAAATGATTTGTACCTAACTAAAGGTAAAGGTAAGTCCCTGAAGTTTACTTAAATATATATATATATATACATATATATATATATATTTTATTTTTGGCCATGGCAAGCAGCAATTTGATTTGGGATCTCAGTTCCCAGTCCAGGTTGAACCCAGACCATAGTGGTGACAGTGCCAAGTCCTAACCGCCAGACCACCAGGGAACTCCCATGAAGTTTACTTTTTTTGTTATGTCCAAAAATATAAAAGTACACAAAAGTATATTAGATATGAAACACAGAAAAAAAAAATCTAAAGTTGCAAAAAAGGATCAAAGGATCATTGGATTATCATACATATTGTGGGTAATTAACCAATCTGGCAACACTGTTCTTTATCAACTAGGAATTCCTTTGTTTGCAACTATTTGCTCAAAATGAAAACACAATCTTCTTAACTCCTTGGTTAGAACACAGAATAGTAAGGTTTTAAATCTACCACTTAATCTGCACCTTAGTTAAGCCATTAAATGCTCTCTCGGTACATACAGAAATTAGCTTTGCCTCCTCTTTGTCCTTTTCATTCAAAGTTTTCCATTTTAAATTTAAAGAATTTCCCCTTTCAAGAGAAGTCTCATATGTGGCCAATAAAAGCCAGAGTCTGGGATTTATAGATTAACTTTCTAAGATTTTTCTTTTTTCCTTATGGCTTATCAAGTTATTTATTCAAGGATTAATCATTCCATTCTCAAAGGAGATTTTACAAATGAGTTTTCAGTGTTCTTTGTCAAAGAATTATTATAATTTCTCCCTAGCTATGAGAAGACAAGGAGCATTTAATGTCTCTATCCCATAGAATACTAGAAGTTGATGCAGAAACTGGGGTTGATAAAGCACAATTAAAATATCAGGTTCACAGCATGTTAGAGTATAGACAGAAGGAAAAAACAGTGTTGTTACCCTCTGGTTTCGCATCCTGGCACATGTAATTGGAATTATGCCTGCCCACATGATTATTCCTTTTCTATGATGTTACTTCTTTGAGGAAGCCTTCTGCTGTGGGTTGCATGTCCTCCTTAGACATTCCAGTAGCATTGTCTATATCCCCTCTATGGCAATTAGTATGCTTCTTGTAACCACCTACTTATTCGTCCATCTGTTCCACTGAACTGTGAACAGATATTGATGCTACACTCTTTCCTGTGTTTGTTTCAAGTTCTAGCATATTAATATCCTGGGATAGAATATATACGAATGAAAAAAAAAATAACTGCCGTATTCAGGTCATTGTTCTAAGACTTTTACATGTATTAAATTCTCAAATTAACCCTTTGATGTAGGCTCCATTATTATCCCATTTTATAGGTAAGGAAAGCATGGTACATACCAGTTAGGTGAGTTGCACACATTCAGAGAAACAGTAGGTAGTTCTGGCACGTAACCATCATACTAAACCGAATAAACAGAATAAGGAAAACTGAAAGATACATCATATGCAGATCCACAGGTGATTTATAATTCCAAGAGATAAAGGGCTATATGGAAAGAATAACTGTCTCTTGCTCTCCACACGCTATATTAAATGAGTAAACTACTTTTACTCTTGAATAAAATTCAAAGGAATTTGTGTTATCACCCTGCTACCATAGATAACCAGTTTATATTCTGACACCAATCCTTTCAAACTAAAGGCAAGTTTTATATAAAATGGGATCATACTATGTATAGTCTTAATAAATCCCTTTGTCCCCTAACATATTTTATGTATCTTCCCACAGCAATAGATGTAAATCTTCAACAGCCTTTTTAAGAGTTGCCCAATAAAATTTTTCCTTTAAATGCACTGGGCTGCCATCACCTATATGTATACTCTAAACAGCCAGGGCAGAGATGTGAAATCTTAATGTTTTTGTGAAATATGGTGATGTTAGACAAAACATTGAAAGCTGAGGTCTGTGAATGCCGCTGACAGGAAATTAGCAGTAGATAAGACAGAAGGAAGTTAAGAGTAACAATTGCCCCCCAACAATCACGCAAGATGTGGTGACTCTTGTTGCAGATACAAAGGAGGGAGTTTAAGTGGCATTAGTGGTATAGTGGTGAACAAAGGAGGGAGTTTATAAGAGTGCAAACATATCACTTTTATGGCTAGGTTCACAATCACACTCTGATTAACTAGTTTCACTGGAAATTCCAGTTTGACACAAAAGAGCCGAAGGGCTTTTAGAACATCTTTGAGAAAACTTGTCACTGGTTAAATAGAGTTGGCCATTTAGATAGGTGAGGCAAAACTGTTGGTACATTTTGTTTCCTTCTCAGAATGGTGATGTGTTTTCGTTTAGAAACGGCACCAAAAATGTCCTGGCATTCAGACTAATACGTAGAAGAGCCTGGGTCAAGGATGCTTTGCTACAACTGAATATATGAGTGGCAGAAGGGACGACTGCATTATTTGCCAAATTTTAAACAAGTTTGAACATCTTGGGCATTAACGGATCAGAAGCTGAAGATATGTCTTGCCAGGGAGCAAGAAGGAAAGAGAACATTCACAAAGCAATACGTACTCTCCTGACACCACACTAATGGCACTTAAACTGTACATAAAACACATTTACAAGCAGGTCTCCTTCCAAGAAAATAAAAAGGCATGCTTAATCTGTAGGTAAATAAAACTTACTGGGGTGAGGTCTCAGAAAATTGGTTTTAAAGTTTCATTCTTTTTCAATTGTGGTATTTTGTTTTAACGAGGCACATGAAAGGCTTCCATTTACCCCTTGGTTCCCTTAAAACCTTATTTTAGTTTCCACATGTCCTTAACAGGATTCTTCAGAAAGAGGCATTCCTCCATTTTCATGAAATACGGCCATGAAACGGAGCTCTAATCTCACAAAGGAAAGAATTCACGGGTCACTAACTAAGAAAGTAACGACAGTACAGATAGTCACCCAAGCTCTAAGGTAAGAAGAAACCAAGGTCTTCTTGGATCCTAAATGTAAGAGGCACTTGATTTGGTTTACAGACTCCTTACTATGGTGGGAAATGAGAGAAATGAGATCAGTATCCTGCATAGAATAAGATTTCACATATCTCTCTCCAATACTGCTCTCTCTACTTTACTCCAAACTCTTACTACACTGAGGAAATAAGCAAAATAAAATTGGAAGAGAGCCACCACCACAAAGGCTAACAGCCTCCCCACACCTACAGTCCATCAAATAGACTGTTCTTACTTCTAAGGGATTAGATCCTTCCTCTTACACACCAATCCCAACCTTCTTCTCATCCTTCAGGACTTTGCTGCTATTGTATTTCCCCTTCTCTCTCCATCCCCTTCTCTCTTACAGGATCACTCCTACTTTTATGACAGTGTCCCATATTCTAAAGGACATTGCTCTGTACATAGAGTACTGGGATTGGACTCCTGGCACCATCTTGTATTAGATGCATAACACTGAGCTCAAACAATAATAATAATAAAAACTCAATAAAAAAAATGGGCAGAAGATTTTTTTCCAAAGAAGACATACAGTTGGCCAGTAGGCACACGGGAAAAAAATGCTCAGCATCACTAATTATTAGAGAAATTCAAATCCAAACTACAGTGTGGTAACACCTCACATTGGTCAGAATGGCCATCATTAACAAGTCTACAAGTAACAAATGCTGGAGAGGGTGTAGAGGAAAGAGAATTCTCCTGCACTGTTGGTGGGAATGTAAACTGGCACAACTACTGTGGAAAACAGTATGGATGTTCCTCAGAAAACTAAATATACATCCAACCACCCCACTCCTGGGCATATATCTGGGCAAAAAACATAATTCAAAAAGATACATGCACCCCTATGTTCACTGTAGCACTATTCACAATAGCCAAGACATGGAAACAACCTAAATGTCCATTGACAGATGAATGGATTAAGAAGATATTGTACATATATACAATGAAGTACTGTTCAGCCATAAAAAGAACAATGCCATTTGCGGAAATGTGGAAAGAAGAAATTAGCAATTGCTGATTTCTTTTGTGAGTTAATTTTATCTCTAAGACAAAAGTTTCTTAGAAAAATTGAGAATTAAATGTACTTTGTAGAACACTTAGTTTCAGGTACCTCCTAATTTATGTAACAATGAGATATTTTTATAATTCATATAGAAATATACTTCAATATTTCCCTGCTTTTAAAAAGTCCTCTTTAGACACTAAGCCACCTTCCATCTGTAGCCCCATTTTACCAAGCTTCTTTTTTGTGACCTCTTCAAAATAGTCTTTTCTTATATCTCTACTTTTACTTCTCATTCTTGCAATCAAGCCCCCAATTCCTGCCCATAACTCCACTAAATCGGCTCTCAATTTATATCACCATAAAGTGCATATTGCCACAGTGAGTGTGACATAGTCCAGCAAAAGCAAAACCCAGAATCTGATGCAGACGATAAGCACTCAAAACTTTCACAAGTGTTGTCGAAGCATATAGACCATCTGAGATGCAAGGTAATAAGGCTGTGCCAGTTTTATCTTACTAAAAAAAATAGAGTAACTAGGCTAACATTTAGGTTACATTAATGTATATATGAAAAATATCCCCAAGGGTGCGCAAAATACATTCACTTTAACGGACTCAAAGCCCCCTGGATCAGTGGCTCTTGTAGACTAACACAGGAACTTATTCCTCTGCCGTGTAGCATCACTGTAGAAATCCCTAGAGTGGGCCTGTCACATATCATCTATCCCATAGTCCCTTCCCATATCTCACACCCTTCCTTCCACTCTCTTGCAATCTCATTGCTTCATCCAAACTTCACTCTGCTTGCTTCTGCTGCATTGGGCTGATGTCTAGGGTGAATTTACCCACCAAACCTGGACACTCTAGAGAGAGGAGGTCGCCTTAGATCAAGTCTTCTAGAAGTAGAGCCCCTCCTAACCCGCCCCCTGCCAGACTGGGATTCACATGCATTTGATGTATTGAGGGAAAGCTCTTCATGATAAAAATGTAAAGGAATGAGGGAAGGAGAATAGGAAAAGGGGAAAGAACTGAGCAAGAAGTGGTCTCAGTGAGGTCTGGGCCTGGCCTGATCCACAGGAGGCTCAGAGGCATAAATTACTCTACAAAGAGGCCCCCCTCTTGAGCTGAGAGGAGGCTCTTACTTCTTATCATTTGCACTTACTTCTGTCAGCCATTGTCTACGGAACAGTCACTACTGGAGGCCCCCTCCTGCCTTAGCTGAAGGCACTTTGTGTGTATATGTGGGGGTGGTGGCATGATATGTTGTCAGCTGTAAGCCATAAACTCACGGCTATTGAAATATGGCACATCAGCCTGTAAAAGAATCTGGGTGAGTCACTAACAGCACCCATTCCAGAAGCACCATTAATATTTATGTCTGAATCAATCAAGCAAACCAGGACAATGGTCACTATATGTGCACCTCTTACACTGCCATATGTGCTGTGGCACTGCTCAGCTTTGAGACTCCCATGGGCCCACTGTCCACTGCATGGACACCCTTAGGCTGCTGCTACATGCAGACAAGACCCCTGCTGCTGACCAACTACACAGAGAGATGCTGGAATGCAGCTCAGAAATCTTTGCCTTCAGGACTTGTCTTTTAGTTCCTATAGACCCTGTAGAAGGAGAGGTCTGAACAGTGAAAATCAGTATCCTCAATGGGGTTAAATTGTAATTTGCTGTCCAAAATAGGACGATTTTGAGACTCCAAAGGGACATTATTTATAATTACACTAGGCCAAAACAAGTGTCCTGACTATGCTAGCTCAAAGCTAGACACATTGTCCCCAAGCCTACATAACACCACTGTGGGTCGTTGCTAAAATAATAAAGTTTAGGATTAAGAAGGCTTTTTCCTACTTTTAGAAGAGCAAAAAGCACCAAAGATTAAGAGATGAATTCTGATGGTGAAGAGCTTCAAAAACCCCAGGCAAGAGGAAATCATGGGCACAGAGGAAACGCAAGAAAATTTGGACTAACTGCTGCGCTTCAAGCTGTGTCACCCAATTTGACTGGTGTCATGAGATGCTTTGTCCCTTAGCAAATTCTTTCAAGGATCTCAAAGCACTCTCTGTCCTTTATATTTATTTGGACCCTCTTCTAAGATCAACAGCTATTCCAACCTGTCCTTGTGGATAGGTTATTAACTGGAGGTGGGGGGGGTCAAAGTCTTCAGCAAATAAATGCATAAAACTAGAGCTAAACACCAGGATGTGTGGCCTCACTCTTACGTGCATGTTATAATTGAGCTTCTACTGTGAGTGAGACAGACTTAGGTACTAAATGACACTATCAAATATGGGGCTGTGTAACTTTCCTTGTATTTGCCCCTGAACATTATGATCTTCAAGTTAGCATGAAGAAATGTCTCTTAGTGAGATAAAAGAGCATCCCTTGTGGTATCTGAATGGATATACGTTTCCTTCCATTTTCTTATAAAAGCTAAGAGGGTTATCAGGAATTCATTTCACATCGCTGAGCACAAGTATGCTAATACCCTGCATAATTACTTAGCCTCATTTGTGCATGACTGGTCACATATAATAGATGCTCTAAGGAAAAGAGTTAAAGTCAATATGAATTTGAACATCTGAGAACAGAATGAAGCCCCATACTTCTTATTATCTACTATTCTCATTTAGACACTTCCCAAGTCTTAGGCAATTATTTAACAACAAAGTGATATGAACAAAGAACACTTGAATACAAGATTTGCTTCCAAGTGAGGCCATTATCTTCTGTAAATAAACAACAACTGTATGCTATATATACATTCATATATTAGATATGCCCCAATATTTCTGAAAATGTATGCTTATAATGTACCTTTTGTTTAAGAATTCTGCAAACTGAAGTTCATTACTACTGAAGACATGTCTGATGTGATCACTAAGTTGCACCCAGTCTGGTCTGAAGATCAGCAAAAAAAAATCTGGAAATTAACAGATATATGAGTTATTGCATATAGTTAAATTATAAAGAATATTAGGTACATTATAAGATGTTGTGTACATAGTTACTGGCAGCCTTTACCAAAATGAGCCTTCATTGCTAAGATTTATTTACCTTATTCAGCCTGGACAGCCATTCAGCTCGTACTCCAAAAGCTCTTAAAATATCTAGTACTGTCTGATTTTAATATCAATAACAAAGTCAACATAAGAAAGATTGAATATTTGATTTTCAGGAAATTTACCAATTTCAGGTTAGCTTTCAATGACCTTATCAAAGCCATGGGTCAAGTCTATGATATGGTGGGTAAAGATATAATTACTTCTGAAGTATATGGACATATGCCCGCTATTAATCATCCCGGGTTGTTGTTGATCCTGAAGTAGAGTCAGGCAAAAAAATTGAACTGACTATAGAGGAAAGACTTTCCATAGGGCTTGGAAACAAAGCAAAATGGACTCTTTATTAATCAGGCTTCTCTAGAGACACAGAACCAATAGGACATATATAGATATATAAGAAGATATTTATTATAGGAATTGGCTCACATGGTCCTAGAAGCTGAGAAGTTCCATGATTTGCCCTCTGCAAAACAGAGAACCAGAAAACCTGGAGATAATCATCTAGTCTGAGTCCAAAGACCTGATAACTAGAGGAGCCAATGATGTAACTCATACTCTGAGGCCAGAGGCCTGAGAAGGGGTGGGAGTTTGGGAGGGAAACTTGGGCTTCAGGACTTTGGACAGTCTCAGAATGCTGAAGCCCAAGAACCAGGAGCTCCAATGGTCAACAGGGCAGATGAACATCCCAGTTTCAGAAGAGAGAGGGAAAATTTTCTCTCCCTCCATTTTTTTGTTCTATTTTGTTCTCAACAGATTATATGATAGCCACCCACATTGGTCCATATTAAGGGTGGACCTTATTTACCCAGTCTACTGATTCAAATACTAGTCTCTCCTAGAAACATTCTCCTGCAGACACACCCAGAAATAAGGTTTGACCAGCTATCTGGGCATTACTTATCCCAGTAAAGTTGACATATAAAATTAAACATTGCAGACTCTAGGGAGAGTGAAAAGGCCTGGAGTGATTGCTGGAGGTGGGGGAAAGTTGACATCTTCCTGGTCATCTGGAAACCATTTGGAAATGAGTGAGGGCAGTGGGCTTCCATCTGCCAGCAGCAGGAAAGCAGTGGAAAGTTGCCCTTGCCAGTCGCAGCAGAGAGGTGCAGAGCCTGGCTTCCAGATAAGCCCACATACCAGGCAGTAGGTAAGAAGAGTTAAGATGGACCTTCAGACAGGTTAGTGAGTAGTTGCCCCACCTGACATGGGAGTAGGGCAGAAGTGGCATCACTACCTTAATAACTCTGCTCAGTAGAACTCATAACTTATAAGCATCATCAGCAACAGCTACAGTAGATTGGTGGCAAGAAAAATCTGTAAGCCAAAGAATCTCAGGATCTTGTGTTTGTGTCATGTGAGCAGTACCTTGGGGACATTCTCATAAATACATGAAGGACCTTCTCTGGAGGAGTAATCTCTGGCAAGGAAGTACATGGGGTTTTGTACCATCATGATTTGAGTAAACAAAGATGTATAATTTTATCTGTAGTCATAGGCTAGAGAGAACAGGATATAGAGGTAAATAATTAAAGTATTTCTACCTGGAATCTTGGTTAGTTTTCCTATAGCTTCAATCAACACTTGGAAAGATATTTCTTAAGAATCATAAAGGTAAGCAACTCAATTTTGGTTTTCTCGGTGGAGAAGCAAACTTGAGAACACGATGCCAAAGTCAAGAAAATCAATTGAACCAAAATTAAAACTAAGAAAAATTAGATGTAGAGTTCCCATGGTGGCTCAATGGTAATGAACCTGACTAGCACCCATGAGGACTTGGGTTTGATCCCTGGCCTTGCTCAGTGAGTTAAAGATCTGCCATTGTCATGAACTGTGATGTAGGTCACAGATGTGGCTCAGATCTGGTGTTGCTGAGGCTATGGAATAGGATCGCAGCTACAGCTCTGATATGACCGCTAGCCTGGGAACTTCCATACGCTGCAGGTGCAGCCCTAAAAAGACAAAAACAAAAGTAGTAGAAGTGACTTTTACTTTTATTTACTTTTATTGTCAAGACTTATCAGTTATATCTATCACTTATATTTATCATGACATTCATTAGCTTCTGGTTGAAAAGATTCTGCAACTTTCAGTCCACGTGGTTTTAGAGCTAAAATATTTTTTTCCTTGTTCACTGTACTTCAAATCAGCCCTCAAGTATTTCCTGTTTGATTTAAAGAATAATTTCTAGTACTTATAAAATATAGTACTTTACAATGTGTTCTCTCATAATTATTTGATTCCATCTTGTAACTACCCTGTGATATACTCTGTGATCATTTCATTATTATTGCTATTACTGCTAGAATTACTCTTTATATATGTATATAAAGAGTATATACATACACATAATATGACATATATTGTGTGTCAAAGAAATTGAGATTTTTTTCCCAAGATTTTTTTTTTTTTGTCTTTTTGCCTTTACATAGAGCCGCACCCGCGGCATATGGAGGTTCCCAGGCTAGGGGTCTAACAGGAGCTGCAGCCGCCGGCCTTTGCCACAGCCATAGCAACGCGGGATCCGAGCCGCGTCTGCAACTTACACCGCAGCTCACGGCAATGCTGGATCCTTAACCCACTGAGTAAGGCCAGGGATCGAACCCGCAACCTCATGGTTCTTAGTCGGATTCGTTAACCACTGAGCCACGAAGGGAACTCCCCAAGATTTTTGAAGTAGAGAAACTTAGAGACCAACTATTCATGTCACAAAATTCTTTGTTTCACAAAAGCCTTTAGACTGTTATTTTTAGATATACTGTGTTTTCCTCTAATATATTAAAATTGCCAAAAGCTTATTATAGGCCATGTTTTGGGACACATATGGTTTACATAAAGTAACGACAATTGAACTTACATAATTCTTTCTATTTGAAATGCCTTTTAAATAATGGGACTCATTTAACTTCAGATATTTAGAGTAAAAGCATGCATGTGCTAAATGAGTTTTATCTCCCTGATTTTATTTGAGAATGAATAATTTGTTATCGAATTGAGTAAGTTTAATATCTAAACTGCCAAAAAAAAATGAGAGTAGGTTCTATTTAAGCAGGAGTTCCGTATGCAAAACAAAATGGAGAATTGGTACAACAGAGAGCATATTTCAAACCCTAAACTTTATCTGAAATGGTCTCAAAACTCTGTTCAAAGTGATTTTTTTAAATTTGTTTTGTTTTTAATATACATATTTTGTTAAATTATTAAAAAAATACATATTGAGCACTGAGCATTGTACAAGGCCTTGGAACACATTAGTGGAGAAAATGGACAGAAATCCATAAATATAATAAATATAATATCCAGGGTTGCTTGATAATTTCTGTGAAAGAAAAGAAAGAAGTAAAAGAAAATAAAATATAATGGACAGAACTATACTATATATAGAAAGCCATCAAGTAGGGCTTTCTCTGAAGGAGTGATATTTAAGAAGTGTGAACACAGTGATATAAAAAGAAGAGTGTGTGAGGCAGAGGGAAAGGCCTTAAGATAAAAATTAGATGGGCGCATTAAAAAAAGTATCTAAAAGGCCAATGTGAACAGGGTGGAATAAGTGAAAGAAAGTGACAAAGTTGGCTGGCTTGACTAGACATATAATACAGAATTTATAGACAATTCAGAGTGTAATGTTTAGCCACTGAAGAGCTCAGGGCAGGGATTAGGAATGAACTGAATGTTTGCATTCTCTGACCTCTTTAAAATCAAATTAAAAAGTTAAATAAAGCAAAACAAAGAGCCCTGAAGTGCAAAGATCAATGACTTTTTATACGTGTATACATACACAATGTAACCACCACACAGAATTTCCCTTTTAAAAGATCACTGTGGGATATACGAACAATTAAAGCACAAGAAAACAACATGGATAGTCTTGGAAAGAATGTCTCTAGTTGATGTAAAAGGGATAATGGAGGGTTAAACTAAGATGATGCTTCTTGAAATGGAGAGCAATACAAGCTGGAAATTGGAGTTTATAATTCAAGGTAGAGCCTATGAGTGTTTTTGTTTGTTTTTGCTTTATTCTGTATTGAATACAAGTGTGAGAAAACAAGAGCTATAAAAGATGATTCCAAGTTCTGGTTCTGAGCAATGACAGTAATTAGTGATGCTGTTTTTGAGACAGATGAGATAGATGTTGATTGAGGGTCAAAGATATTCAAGAGTTCTGTTCTGGCTGTGTTGAGTTAGAATGGTCCATTAGAATCTATGGAGTCTGAAGACTTAGGGGAAGATTGGATGGCAGTAGAAATAAGGATAGGGAAAAAAAAAAAAAAAAAACAGGGGACAAATAGAGCCAGCACAGGTCTGTGAAGGAAAGGCCAGGGAAGCGGCAGGCAAAGTAGGTGCCCCCCAAAATCAGATGTTGAAGTCCTACACCCTTGTGCTTCAGACTGAGGCTGTACTTGGAGACAGTGTCTTAAAGAGAAAATTAAGTTAAAATGAGGTAGCTAGGGTGGGACCTAATCCAATATGGCTGTTTTAGGAGAAGAGGAGAGTAGGACAGACATAGACGGAAGACCATGTGAGAATGAAGGCAGAACACAGCCACCTACAAGAAAAGAGGACTTAGGGGAAACTGACCCTGCCAACATTTTGATCTCAGACATCCCTGAGAAAATAAATTTCTGGCATTTAAGCACATAGCCTGTAGCACACTGTTATGGCCACCCTAGCTAACTAATATGGCAGCATGAAGATTTATGGTCCTTTTTTGAACAATCCACAGATGAGGAAGAGAAACATCATTCTCCCAACCAGATACATTCATGTAATGCCATCTTTTCCCTGAATCTGTGAGATATTACCACACACTTAAAACCGAGTTTCTAGAAGTTCCTGTAGTGGCTCAGTGGGTTAAGAACCCAACATAGTACCAGTGAGGGTGTGGGTTCAATTTCTGGTCTCATTCAATGGTTTAAGGATCTGGCATTGTCACAAGCTGTGGCATAGGTCACAGGTACAGCTTAGATTTGGTTTTGCTGTGGCTCTGGTGTATACCTCAGCTGCAGTTCCAATTTGACCCCTAGCCTGAGAACTTACATATGCCACAGATGTGACCCTAGAAAGAAAACAAAACAAACAAAAGCAAGTTACAAAGTATACTAATGTGGGCTCGTATTTACTACTGGATTTATTGTTAAAAGAAAGCACGAGAATTTTATTACTGAATCCTTAGGACTAACCCCTAGTAAAGGTGAGCAAATCTTAAAAAATTGAGTAATATGAAGTCCTAGGAGTTGCTTTCTATCCTTTGTTTTGGAACTAAAGGAAAGGGATGCAAACAGAAAGCGCTATGTTTAGCAGAGACTGCGAATGTTTTCCCAGTATCCAGTCCCCTCATCTTTCACTCCCAAGTGCTAACTCAAGTTTTATCTAGAATATACACAGCCTCCTTGTATCACGTGATTAGGTTTTGACTAACAAGATATAGGCAAAGGGGTTTTCAAGAAGGGTCCTTCAAGAGAGATGCATGCCTGTATCAACCTGTCCTCTTTTGTGTAGTCTGGAATGTGGGCACCATTGTTGGAGTTTCAGCAGTCAAATGATAGAAGGCCACCTGCAGAGAATGACAGAGCAAAGGGAAGGAGGTGTGGTTCTTGACACCAGGAAGCAATAAACCAGTCCTAGAAACAAACTTCTAGTTTGTTTATCAGTCGTTATTTCTGTTTTATTCTACTAACTTCAAATCAAATCATCTTCATATATATATCTCCAAATGTACTTTAATATAAACAAAGGCAATACAATAAAGCACACTTTCACTTTTTTGGTAATACAAACAAAGACAACACAATAAAGTGCACTGTTTCACTTTTCCATGCTTATGTCAATAAAATGCTGATTTCCAGACTTTGGACACAGACGTCAGTACAACCTGTGCATGGCACAATTCCATGGGACCTTATTCACATAGCGGTCTATGGGAATGGCACCTCTGATGATCCCTATTTAACGTCAAAACATCTTTCACTTCCTATAATGATATAAATTATATTTTTAGAGACTGTTGATTGGGAAAAATAAACATGCCTCTACCACTTATTTAACTACATTTGTTTTTGGGTTAATATCATAGTGCATGCATGTGTATGCTGTTATCCAGTCTACAGATTTTGCTCTGGACACATGTGGACTGTGAATGTCTTACAGCAGCTGTAATCCTCCACTCCCAGGATCTAGGACACAGGGATTAGGGCTATGAACAGAGTGGTTTAACTGTGAGGACCCCAATTTCACAGAAAGTGGGTAATTTAGGGTAGAGTTTTAAATACAAGAGCTCTGGGATCAGCGGTATATTTCAGTTTCTTTCCTACTGCTTAACCTTACAAAGAACTAGGGCTCCTGTGACCCTTATTGTCAATTCTATTTAAAATGTGCATTCTAGTACTTGGGAGGATCAAATGAGATTTAAGTATAAGCACTTAAAACAGAAGCTAGTAGACAGTAAGTACCCAGTGCTTCTTAACTATTATTATTGGGTTTTCAAGAGTGTTGTTAGTGATTTAGCCAGTAATACTTCACCCTTTTGCAGATGAATAAACTGAAACTGAAACTATCTGAAATATGTCCCCAAATGTCAGTTCTAGTTTTTCCAACTAATAGGAAAGCCTAGTCCCCTTCTCTTAAACACACCAGGAAAGCAGACTCTGAAGGTAAGACTTCCTATCTGAGGGAGCAGTGATAACAAAATTATTGTCATCATCATCTCTTAAACCTTGCTTTTCATGTTCACACTTTATTTAGCAGGACTCCTTCCCGCCTATATGTTTTTAAACCAATGTAATATTGATAACTAATGCAGAAATAATTTTTTTATGCTGCAAGTTTAATCTTTTAAGACAAATAATCAACAATTATTTTTCAACAATTTCCCAAGATTTCAACAGGTTTTAAAGTAGGAAACATTCTCTTTACAGACATTGCATTGCTACCACACCAGAATGCTTCAATGGAGTCTTTTTGCAGCAAATGAAATGCTCATGAATCATAATATCTTAGGACCACGTGTAGCATACACAGAAAATTAAGTATGTTTTTTTTTTCTTTCTTTTTAGGGTCGCACCCACGGAATATGGAAATGCCCAGGCTAAATTAGAGCTGCAGTTGCTGGCCTACAGCCACAGCAACACTAAATCCGAGCTGCCTCTGTGACTTACATCATAGCTCACGGCAATGCTGGATCCTAAACCACTGAGTGAGGCCAGGTATCAAGCCCAAATCCTCACTGTTACTAGTCAGGTTTGTTACTGCTCAATCACAGTGGGAACTCTCAAATATGTTTTCTTAACAGAGATAGTGAATGAGAGTTTTAGAGGTCAGATTTCTTTACTACAAGGTCAAGGTGACTGACAGGGCTACATGTTGACTGGCAACTATTTTTATGAATTCTAAGAAGAAAAATCAAGAATGAAGTTCAGATGCATGAAAACATTGAAACAGCCTGATGACTATCAAACCCTAGATGTATATATTAATTATAATTCTACTTATGTCATTTCCACATTCTCAGACACTGAATATATTATATATATATACACAAATCAATTTTCAGACCAGAAAATTTTAGCTAAATAAATCTAGTATGTACCATCATCCTCAAAATCTTATTTTCTTTTGAGTGAAATTCACCTTTATATAAAGTATATTCACAATTAATGGTTTTCAAGTAAGTGAAGAATTAAAATTCAATAATTTCTTAAGGAGGTACTTTTTAACATAAAACAAAAGATTCCACTTTAAAGAAAAAAAGAATCAAGTAGTACATAAAGATCTGTAGTAAAAAGAAACTTTCATATTCATCCTTAATCCTTTCTACATTTCAAAAATAATCATGTTCATCACTTCTGGGTGTAGCATTTTTTTCTTTCAAAACTTGTACTATCATTAACATATCAACATTTGACTTATTAACTTAGGACATTTTCTACTAATGCCTTGCTATGGTAGAGGAACTTTAATTCTTACTTCCCCCATCTCCCGTCTTCCATTTTTGTAGAGGTGACCTCTGTGGCCTCAAATAACATCCTTAAATTCCTTTTCTTGTTCCATCGACTGTAGAAGGCCTCCTTTGAGTCTCTTCTCTGTGCAATCTAATAGCTTCCCTTATTCCTTTCCATGTCCCAGCTCCCATCAACCGTAACTATATGCTGGCATTACACTTTCTCCAGTATTCATTGTAAATGTTTTCATAATTTATCTATTAGTATATTTAAAAGTTGAGTGTCAGGAAAGTATGTTTCCATTAGTATGACTATGGAGCTATTTTTTCCTAAAGCGTCAAGCAGTAGTTTACATTATATTTCTTTATGTATAGGTCAATATCTTGGGCTCCCATGTCTCCCCTGTACAGTTAAAATAAGAATTTCATAGCATTAAGTCTGAATGGATTTTCCTTTTTATAATTTACCAATGGTATTTATCAGAACCATGAGTTCTTCCAAGTTCTAACTCATTCTATCGTCTATCTCACAACCCCTTTTATCCCACATACCAGCCTCCCAAGTTTACAGTGAGTGTTGATGAAAATATGAATATAGAGTAATTGGCACCAGTTCTGGCACTAACAGTTAACAATAAATGTTATTATTACAGCATTACTGCATAAGTTCTCAGCTGGACAAATGGCATCATTAATTTAAAGGCTCTTTTTCTTATTTACTATTATATTTATGTCTTCTGGTACTTAGCCTAACAGTAGTTATGCAAATATAGTTGATGGAGTCCCCATCGTGGCTCCGAGGTTAACGAATCCAACTAGGAACCATGAGGTTGTGGGTTCAACCCCTGGCATCGCTCAGTGGGTTAAGGATCCGGTGTTGCCATGAGCTATGGTGTAGGTTGCAGATGCGACTCAGATCCCGCCTTGCTGTGGCTCTGGCGTAGGCCGGTGGCTACAGTTCTGATTAGACCCCTAGCCTGGGAACCTCCACATGCCGCGGGTACAGCCCTAGGAAAAAAAGAAATAATAGTTGATGAAAAAATAATATGCATATTTTGTAATTTAAGAATTAAAAAATGTCGCTTAGGTTTCTCAGTATTTCACATTGCACATAATAAACAAGCACATTTGGTACAGTAAAAAATATAAATAGATTCTCTTTTTTCTTTTTTAAGTTTATTTTTGATAAGCATTTGAGAAAATATATATTTCAATGTTCTCTAAAAATTTTAATGTATCCAGTCAAACTGACTCATCCATAGGCAATATGATGAAAAAGAAAACAGTTTTCCCTGAACTTACGGTAAGTAGGTCTCTGAACAGACTGCATTGTATTCTTCTGCTTTGCTCTGTTGGATTATTTTAAAGCAAGTTATACTTGTTACATGTTGGCAATTTTATGAGCACAGTACCTGAGCAGAACAATAATTAAGAATTTTTCTTTTGGAACTATATAAGGCAAAGCTTACAGGTTTCTGCTCTGTAGAAAAATTGCTGTTTCTGGAGTCTTTTTCAAAGAGTAATTTCAATGTGTTAGTTTTTACAGTGCTTAAATATCAGTTTTCAAGTATGTATGGGGATAAAAAGTAATGTTTTTTATGATATTCACACATGCTTTTACTTTGAGATAATTGTAGATTTTTAAGCAGCTGTAGGAAGAAATACAGAGAACTCAAATAAGCCCTTTTCCCTGTTTCTCCAAATGATTAATATCTTGCATCACTGCAGTACAATAACACAATAAGGAAACAGGCATTGATACAATCCATTGACCTTACTCTGACTTCACTGGTTGGTTCTAAATACACGTGTATGTCTGTCTGTGTGTGTGTGTGTGCAAGATTTTTCACATGTGAAGATTTGTGTAACAGCCGCAGCCAACATATAGCTCAGTAATATCACAACTACCACTTTTTTTAACTTTAGATTTGCTAGCATAAATGTACATTTTAACCACATGTTCAGTATTGTTCCATATTCTGAACTCAGGCACAATTTAGCAAAATTGAGTTATTAGTTCAGTTTCAACTTACATAAACTTTATAAACACTAAATAATTGTATAATTAAGAAAAACACTAAATATGATTAATTATTAATATCTAACACTATATTCTCCTAAAAATTTATCAGTAAGATTTAAAAGAAAAAAATGAGTTTCCTGGAAGCATCTTTTACAGCTAACATCCAACCAGTCTCAAACGTGTTTGCAGGTACCTGTTGGTAGCTCTTAGTTTACCTCAGAAACCAAGCACATCTTTCTAATTCAACTGTTTGGCAACTCTGAAATTTCAATGAGCTTTGGGCTGGGGGTGGGGGGTGGGCGTTGGTGTGGAGAATCTGACAAGCATATTAAAAGCTTTTAATCTTTTCTTTATTAAGGTACCTGAACAGGTATGACTTAACAAGAAATGTATCAAGCTGCCTTACTTTTCCAAGCAACCAGTTATAAATACCTCCTCATATTCCTCAGGGTTCCTTACTCACAGCCCAAGATGAGCAAAAATGAAAGAGAAATTAAAGAAATATCACAATGCTGCTGGTCTGCATGAAAACACCATGATTATCTTTTTCTAATCAGTTGGGAGTAATTTTCTTGCTCTCCACCTGACTAATTTTCTCCACTCTCCTCCCCTCCCATCAGGATCTAACTGCTAAATGTTTACAGATTAATTTGCATAAAATGGTCCCTTAGCAACAATCACTCACAGGATCAAATTCCTCTCCTCTTTGATATAGACTTTTTTTTTTTTAACTGATGACACACTTCTTTAATAAAGATTTAAATTTAAAAATAAAAGCCAAATTCCAGAAGGTAGCCCCTACAAAGCCATATCTTTTAAGATCTATTTAAAACAACATGGCTTTTAGACTGATATAAAAGTGTTTCCAAGCCCTGCAATATTTTATGTGTTTTAGGTCATATCTACACAACAGAAAAACTTATACAGGGCAGATTAGTTTAAAAATACAGTTGCAGTCCACTACCAAAGAAGAGTCACCAGTTCACCAGAATTTTCTGTCTACCTCTCCTGACTCCTTTGCCCTGAAGGATAAAGTAATTGATGCCAGTAGGAGTGATAGGCAATGGTATGATGAAAGGGCCATGGGCAATAAGACTGGCCTTCTCTGGCACTGACCGACTCTATGATTTTGTCAAAGACAGTTTAAAGCATTAGCTTCCAATTCTGTCAAATGATTGTTATCCTACTAACTTGATTTATCAGTTGGCTTTAATCCCAAATTACAACCAATTGAGAACCACTGTAATGTGGAGCCAATCGCGGAGGACTCTAATGCACAGGCAAACTTTGTACCGCCTCCTACAGAGTGTCCCAGACCAGCCTCTACTCTAACTAAAGAAGAAGTGGATTTTCAGCAACTGTACCCTTAAAATATGCCAGTTAATCACCAGTAGCCATGTCTTTGTCATGACTGTTGTTCTACCTGTTTTTCAGAAAGCTCAGTGTTAAAGGAAAATTGTTTTTTAAATTATTGATTTAGTTGCAAATAATTTAATGTTTCGAAACAAGTAAAAGTAACTGTGTTTTTTTTCTGTTTTAAGTTGAGCCAGTTGTAATCTAATATTAGAGTCATAAGATTTTTTTCAAAATGATTTAGCGTTAGAATCCCAGTGAGTCCCGAAAGGCCTAGACTTTACCTAGAGAAGTTAAATGGTCCAACAGTGTCATCTCAATGTCACAAATTGCTCTGGATATCTGGGAGTGGAGGGGCAAGCACTAAACAGGATACTATTCGATATCATTATACCTGCCATTCTGGATGTTTGCAGTGGACCTGGACTTCATCAGACTTTTGGTCAGACAGGCAGAGGAGAGATTACCGTTACCATTTTATAGATCATCAACATAATATTTGTAATCATCAGTTCTCCATAGAAATGGAACCAATAGGAGATAGATGTGTAGGCAGGTAGGTGGGTAGATAAATACAGAAACATAGATAAAGAGACTCAATATAGCCAATGATTTAGTTCCAACCCAAAGGTTGGCAGGCTTAAGACTCACGAAGAGCTAATCTTTCAGTTTGGGTCCAAAGTCAGGAAGGAAAAAAAAAAAGAGAGAGACCTTTTAATTCAAAGGCTGTCAGGTGGCAGGAATCTCTCTCTGGGGTGTGTGTGTGTGTGGTGGAGGGGGAAGGATCAGCCTTTTTATTCTATTCAGGCCTTTAACTGATTGGATGGGGCAGTCGGCTTTATCCATCCTATTTAAGAATTAATCCTATCCAAAAACACCCTCACAGGAATGCCCAGAATAATGTTTGACCAAATATTTGGGTACCCATGGCCCAATCAAATTCATACATTAAAATTAGCCTTTACAGTATGTAAACTAACCTTATTGTGGTAATCATCTCACAGTGTATACATATACCAAATCATTACATTGTACACCTAAAACTTATACAATGTTATGTGTCAATTACATCTCAATAAAAGAGTAAAATGAACAATTACAGTATTATTTTGGTATTTGCAAGAAACACATACTGCTAGAAACATCTGCATTCCCTGCAGTCTATTTTGTAAACTTCACATTTAGTGACAGTAAACCTGGGTTGACAGAGAAAACCAGCAGAGGATTTGCATGAATATTTTGTGTATTTGTGATATATGGTATTCCATTCCTAGGGGAAATATTGTTTGGCATAATCCACAGTACTACCATCTTACAGATTAATTGTTCTGACCTTGGTGTACAAGCATAAACAGAAATGTATTTCAGATAATGTTAGTTCCTGTAATGATTATATTCTGTGCACATTCAGGTGGAGAGGAGTTAAGGAGCATCTGTGTTTGCCAGCGGGAGCAAGAAACCTTGAACCAAAAATAAATGCATAAATCTAATCTTAGGTGGGATGCTAGCTATTAGATGAACACTGACCATGGACAGGGAGATGTAAAACTGCAAATCTTTACCTCAACCGACACTACAGCATCCAGAGATAAATTAATGATAAATTATCATACTCTTGTGTCTATAAAATGAATCTTATGAATTGGCTCGAAAAAAATCCTTTGTGTGATAACATTTATTAGATACTTGGTATGATGAACACCTTTTAATGTATCCCAAAATTTACTGCAGGCTTGTCAATATTAAAAAACTTTCAAGTGACTGTGCATTGACAGAACTCTTTTTTTTTTTTTTTTTGGTCTTTTTAGGGCCGCACCCACAGCATATGGAGGTTCCCAGGCTAGGGGTCAAATCAGAGCTGTAGCCGCCAGCCCACACCACAGCCACAGCAACGCCAGATCAGAGCCACGTCTGCAACCTACACTGCAACTCATGGCAATGACAGATCCTTAATTCATGAAGTGAGGCCAGGGATCAAAACTGTGTCCTCATGGATAATACATTCGTTTCCACTGAGCCACGACGGGAACTCCTTGACAGCACTCTGAATCACACTGCGTTCACCAAAACCAATTCTAATTTCATGAATTTACAAACTAGTTATGACATTATGATGATTAATAATAACTGCAAAAAACTTAGTGTCCTAAAAGTAAGTTTGTAATGTATAAGTATTTGGTCTACAAATCTTCGCCTAACTTGCTAAATATGAGAAAATCAATATGAATCTGACTTTTAAATTTTGCATGCATCTTTAAAATTTATGTCAAAATAATATAAATTTAATTTTCAGACATGCAAAATTTGAGTCAGGATACTTTAAGTTACATGTGATCTAAACCTAGCTGGAATCAGTTTAAATAAAGGGGGATTGAGCCATGTAACTAGGAAGTCCAGAAGTGAAGTTCAGGTATGGCTAGATAAAGGAGATAAGTGGTTTTCTTCAGATTTTGACTCCATTTCTCACTGCTCTTTGTATGATGGCCTCATTATCTTCTTCAACAAACTGACTTTATCTATATGGAAAGATGGATGCTGGCCGATCCAAGCCTATATTTTTTTATAGCTTACCATCCAATAGGAAAATTCCTTTCTTTTAATATTCATATGTAAAATGTCATGAAAATATTTTTATTGACCCTATTATAGACACAGGGTCTGTTCTACTTGTAATGCAATAAAAAAAAAGTTTGTAATTAGAAAAGTCTAGGGCATAATCCCTATTTTCAGGAACTGGGTGACACTGATTAATAGGCATTTTGTATTACACATTTAAAAGAAGAGACCATCTTTCGCTGGAAAGTAGGTATTGGAAAGGCCCAAATCGTATATTTCAACCCGCTTTAAGATATCAAAAAAAAAAAAAATTCTGGAGTTCCCTTCATGGCTCAGTGGTTAACGAATCCAACTAAGAACCGTGAGGTTGTGGGTTCGATCCCTGGCCTTGCTCAGTAGATTAAGGATCTGGTGTTGCCATGAGCTGTGGTATAGGTTGCAGAGGCAGCTCGGATCCCGCGTTGCTGTGGGTGTGGCAAAGGCCGGCGGCTACAGCTCCTGTTAGACCCCTAGCCTGGGAACCTCCATATGCTGCGAGTGCAGCTCTACATAAAGGCAAAAAGACAAAAAAAAAAAAAAAATTCCGTGAGACATATTAATTTATATTTTTGTTCCTCACTTGACTCCAGAATCCTGAGTTTTATAGGACCAGACTTCTACTCTTCCAACATAACACAGTTACTCACCATTTATTTAAACACCATTTTAAGCATTATAAACTGTTATTAAAAAAGAAAAAAATAATTCTTCGAATGACCTTATCAGCTATGAAGCCTTTGTGGGGAATAAAACATGGAAATGCATTTTGAAAAAACGAAAAAATAAACAACAAATGCTGTAAAATTGTACTAGAAGCTACTTTTTTATCACATTTTATATCACACTCCATAAAACAAATAAAAGATCTTATATAAATACAGCATATCCTCATGTACAAATAAGCATTTACTTATCTTCTTTATTTATTAACTTAATTATTTCTCTTCCCTAGGGTTCCATTTGGCAAATTAACACACCAGGACACTAAATGGTACTGAGCTGATCTGAAAGAATGTAGATACCTTTCAATTTGCCCAAAACTCAGTTTGCCCAAAGGTGACCTAATTAAGTAAGCTTGAAAACACTCCCAAAAGAAAGCTCTTGTTGTCACTGAACAGAAAGCGGTAATACAGTATTTCTGTTAAACAGCATCTATGACCCAGTTGTTCTACATAAACACTTTAAGTAACAGAAAAATCCATGCAAGAATATCCAAGAACAAGGACATCAGGGTAAGACTTCACACATCATACCTAAACATATTTTATTTAACATCATATTTACTGTGCCTTCCTTCTTTCATTTAATTTTGAATTAGATCTTTTTAAAATGTGACTGTTGGTCAATAAATCAATAAGTTCCCGGAGTGTATTACATGTATTTGTCACTTTATATGTTTCTATAAATTGTTTTTCTTTTTCTCCTTTTGGACTTGCAAGAGAAAAAGTCATGCCAGAAATAAAAGCATCATCAGGAGAAAACGTTTGAACTAGAAGCCATTCTGCATCACTGGAGAAAACATTGAAGTATACATACCACCCAGGGAGGAGTTCCACCAAACCATCCAGAACAACTTGTACCAAAATATAATTACAGTGGCTGCAAATATATTTGCTTTAATGGCTGATACTACACCAACAATTATAAGCAGTCCATTTACCTGATGCACCTCTGAACAAATAAAGCAATAAAGAGACTTGAAGTACTGGACAGCAGAGGGTGTTTCTCGGTTCTCTCAGAGTTACATCCACAACGACACTCTCAGTGATGGAAACGCCATTAGCTTCATAAGCTCCACAGTGAATCCATAGGGCAAGTGCCACTAAGTTCTCCACATGTACCCCATCACTCCGTTTTCTTTTTTTTTTTTTTTGCTTTTTAGGGTCAGGCCCATGGCATATGGAAGTTCCCAGGCTAGGGGTCAAGTCAGAGCCGCAGCTGCCAGCCTATGCCACAGTCACAGCAACACCAGATCCAAGCCATGTCTGTGACCTACACCATAGCTCACAACAATGCTGGATCCTTAACCCACTGAGTGGGCCCAGGGATTGAACCTGTGTCCTTATGGATACTAGTCAGGTTCGTTACCACTGAACAACAACAGGAACTCCTACCCAACACTGTTTTGCTTTTTCTGACCAACTGCTTGTTGTTACTATTTCTTCAAACTTAAGGTAACAAAGGAGGCCAAAAACAATAACCAAAAATCACCTTTAATCAAAAACTTTCTATTTAAGGGTTTTATCTACAGAGGAAAAATCAGAAGGATGAATACTGTCATTTAGCCTTTTCACTAATTATAGATTTTAGCATAAATGAAGAGGTCGCAACAGAGATAAGACAGACAGTAAGCAGGTTCAAAATTACAAATTGGGGCCTAAAGCAAATCAGTTAGTAGAAACCCATGGACACTCTGCAAGGTAAAATGGCACAAGTCCACAATCCCTTCCTTAAATGCCAAGTGTGTTTCAGAATGCAGAATTTTTCCAATTTTCAATTTCAGTTTCCATAGTAGCCACAACATGACCCTCCCCCACAGTTTTTGAGCAATACCTGTAATCAAAACTCCAACATTCTACAGTGAAACTAAGTGGGTCAAATACATGCATATATTCCCTTCAGACTTTCCCACTAAATATGTTTTCAGGAAACTTAGGAAAAGCCTTTGTTTTCAGAGATGTTTGGGTTTTGAGTAGAAAAAAAAATATTTCTTGGCTTCTCAGACCTGGCTTCTCCTCTGCACAGACCTCTCTCCTCAGATCCTTCCAAATGACTTTGCTAGTAGCCTCTGCCCAGACTTGCCTGAACCCCAGCAATGCACGTGGCCCAGGCTCAAGCTGAGAGTCCAAATATAAGTGCTTCCAGGGAGTAGTCTAGAAGTAGTTAAACCCACAAACCATGTCTTTATCATCTGTATTCAGTTTTCCTACCACTCTTAATTCTATTCAGAGAACCACCAACCGTGAGACTCACATGTTTGGTAATGAAGCTGTTGAATATACACGATGCCAAAATGTTTTTGAAATTAATTATGATATTCAGTGAATTCATAACCAATTCACCAAACTACTCAGATGGTTGTATTTAAGGTTGGACTGGGATAAGAAACTGGCATGCTTTAGGCCAAACTCAGATTTCACTGTCTTAGTGTGTTTGCGTTGCTCTAAAATAGTGCCACAGACTGAGTGGCTTATAAACAAGAGAAACTGATTTCTCACAGTTCTAAACGCTGGAAGTCTGAGATCACAGTGCCCTCATGGTTGGATTAGGGCCCTCTTCCTGGTCACAAACTTCTTGCTGTACCCTCACATGGTGGAAGGGCCCAGACATCTCTCTGGAGCCTCTGCAATATAATAATAAGGCACCAGTCCCATTCATGAGGGTTCCAACCTCATGGCTTAAACACCTCCCACCCCAGCTCTTTTTTTTTTCAGAAGTGTTTATATTTTACTAAAATATTATACAATGATAAATAGGTTTCTTGCATTTCAACATCTCCCCTACAATTTGATTTGAAAGTCATGTTTCAGCAAATTTTCAATATTGGCCTGAAATGATTTGCTTGGGGGTATTCCATTGTCATTTAATTTCGTACCATATTTTACACCATATGTAATTTTAAATTTCTTGTTAGCTACTGTTATATGTAATAAGTGAGTTCTTTTACATGAGGCTACAATCACCCTGATACCAAAACCAGACAGATACTACAAAAAATTATGGACTCAGCTCTTTTTGTTCTTCTTCCCATTTTTTTCTTTTTTTTTTTTTTTTTTTTAATGGGTGTACCTGCAGCATGTGAGAGTTCCCGGCTAGGAGTTGAATCAGAGCTACAGCTGCTGGCCTATGCCACAGCCACAGCAACACTGGATCTGAGCCATAACTTCAACCTACACCACAGCTCACAACAATGCTGGATTCTTAAACCACTAAGAAAGACCAGAGATTGAACCTGTATCCTCATGTACGCTATGTTGGGTTCTTAACCTGCTGAGCCAAAACAGGAACTCCCTCACCTAGTAATACCATTAACTTTGGGGATTAGAATTTCAGTACATGAACTGCGGGGTGACAAAAGCCTTCATACCTTAGCAGTTGCCATCAAAGTATATTGTACCTATTCAGTATTTCTACTTGTTTTATACTTAGTACTTGTTGACATAAAGAGGAGGGTGTTTAAAAAAAAAAGCCTAGAGTAGACTGGTGATGTTTATGGAGTTAACTTGGCTGATTCAATTCTATGCACTTTGAAACAAAAAGGTGAAAAAAAACTAACAATTTAAATAACACGGCTGGATCCTATCACCATTTTATTCAACAAATGACTAGCCAGCATGATCACAGATGGGGGAGGAACTGCTCTTCCCAGCTTGGTCTGGGCCCCATGTGTCCACATCATGTTCACAGGCCCTGAGCTTATTCTCATTTTAGTATTTAAAGTTGCCAGATATTTCTGTTTATTTTTGTGCTCTGTATCATTTGGCCCCTAAAAAGTAAGCAAGATGCTTCTTCTGGTACTCACTCCAAAAAATGAGAAGGAAAAGCAGCTGTATAAAATTAATTTGGGTTGCTCTGATAGTGTACTTTATGGGACATTTCAAGAGCAACCCTGACTGTATATGACTTTCACTTTATGCTCTTAATGTATAATCTAATCTCTGAGAAATGTGCAATTATACTACTTAGTCAAGTCATTTAGGGTGTTAATGAACAGCCTATTACAAGCAGATGATTGGTTTAGGGATGGATTGGGAGAAGAAACAATCATGCTATAGGCCAAATTCAAATAAATGGATGATTCAGAAAAAGACATGGCAGATGACATGCACATACATTTTTAAATTCACTGATCTGTTTGCAAGCATGCTAACAATTCATATGGAAATGCAGCCTCATTTCCAAGTTACAGTACTCCATGAGGCTTCTGATCCCTGCAGAAAATACTGTAAACATCAGGAAATCTGCTAACTACACAATTGCTGCATTTTTGTGGATTAATCATTCTCAGACCATGGATCATTTGTATCTACCACCTCTTGTTATGCTGTGTAACATTTCATGGATGTGTCGTAATGATACTGCTATTTCTTTATTAAAAAATGTTATCATTCAGCTAGAAACTACTAATTTCCTTTTCAACTATTGTTACACAACATTGGCTAGGGCTTCTGTGGCTTTAATTATATTCTGGAACTTTTTTTTTAACAATCACAACATGTTTGCTGAGATCTGCATTTTATAATATATATCTGATATGTATAGGATAAACCACTGTAGGCCAGTTTTCTTGTGTGTAAATCAAAGCACTGGGTGAAGTGATATTTAAAATCCTATCTGACCCTAACAGTACATGAATCTCTGAGCCAAGGTAATGAAAGAGCCTGTGACCCACACTACCCAAGTACATTCAGGCTACTTATCAGCATAAGATTACACTCTGGGCTTTGAAGATCCAGTGGTTGAAACTGAGGCTTAATTCTCCAAACCAACAGCCAAAAACCCTGCCCTGACAATGTTGAGAATTCTCCCTAGCAAAGAAAATTATTGAACTTCCTTTTCTTCCTCACTTACCAGCAAATGAGGTCTTGAAACCCATTAACAAATGCCAAGATGTGTTTGAAAAATACTAACATAGGAGTCAGAAGACTTGCCTTTGAGACCTTTTTCTGTCATTTACCAACTCTGTGACCTTGAGCAAGTTAATGAATGTGTCCAAATCTCAATTTTGTCAATTTATAAAATGGGAATAATCACTTCTATTCATTCACCAACCCATTGTGGGTGGGAGAATATTTTGTAAACTCCAAAGTCCTATTTAAACGTGAAGAAAAATTAAAGCTACTATGTTTCTTCCCCAGGAAATAATTTCTCCCAGGAAATATAAGGATCCCTGACTTAAATGAAAAATTTTAGAAAAATGAGTTTTCCTCTGGAAACTCCTCCCATGTGTGCCTTGTCACCTGGTTGCTCCTACACAGAGTTCCTCTTTATCATTTCTTTCAGTCTATTAATTCATATTGAAGGCAGCACTTGGCTCCGGCTCCTTTCTGGTTTATCTACCCTGATCCTCATCACCTGAGGGAGTTGCCAGTGATGTTGGTTTTGTGTGACCACATTCAATACCTCACTGCCTTCAGATGGCTGGTGACAAATTTAGAACATTTTTATTGCCTGGTGAAAAGAATAGGTCGAGAAACACAGACGTAGTTCATACCCTTGCCTTCTGAATGAAACTTCTTTAAATTTAAAAGCCTCTAGAGAAGAAAATTCCATTACCTACTCCAGATTTATTTTATAATGTTTAACACTTTCTACTACCAGGAAAGTCTCTCCTATATTGTCTAACTAACTAAAATTTTTCTTGCTCCAGTGCCTCTCATCCACATTAGATGTTGGGAACTATTAGGAAAGTTTAAAACCTTAAATATTTAAGGTAAAATAAAATTTAAAAAAAGACTAAATTTGAAAATATATTATTTCCTTGATGTTGTTGGAAGCCCAAGAATTAACATGGCTCTACACTGACCATTTAGATGGGATCCATATACAGTGAAAGTAGAAGCATTAATTTTTTGTTAAGCCTGAAATTTCTTATACATCTCTGCCCAATTTCTCATAAAGCATTACAGTATTAATTTCCACTTATTACAAAACAGCTTTTTTGCCTGTATGACATTGCCTCTTGGACCCCATACATGACATTAATTAAGATCTAACTTATTCATGACTATAATTCAGATCTAACAACCAGTCTATTCGGATCAGGGTAATTAGTCCCAGAGGGTATTGTAAGAAAGCTCATTTTTCTTTTCATCTTTATATTTTGGCAAACAAGTTGGGGTACAGATTCATTTGGAGAATTCTATAATTCATAGAGCTCAAAAATGTGGGAGTGAATAAGCTAGATAAATTATTTTAAGAGATTCTTATAAAGGTCTCATGTGCTGGTTAATTTGCTTTGTGTGCCTTTACTGTGGTCCAGAACAGAAACAGTAAGGATGATTAACCAACATCAAGCTAATAAACTCTTAACAGCCTGTTACCAAATTTATTAGAAAATTTAAAGGCAGGAAATTAACACTTACATATCACAAGCCCACTTGAATTTCAGCGGATTTAAAAACATTTATATCCTAGTAATTTCCATTATTTTTATTGTTGTTTTCATTAAGATTCTGCCAAAAACATATATTTAATCAACTGGAAATATGAAACACCTTATACCGAACAGGGTGGGATAAAGCAAAGCTATTTTCTCATTTAAAATCTTGCTATTACAGTATTTCTTTTTCTACTGTCATTGTACAAAATGACATCCAAGCTCATTCTTACTAGTCACTGGACTTGCAACCACATTCAACAGTAGAGAAGTCTCTGCTTTCCCCTTTTCATCCCTCCCATCACCCTTATTTTGTAACACATTACCACAGTAATTCTAAATATTATAACCAAAGAATCCAGAGACTCAAAGGCTTTTAGAATATGGCTTATTGGAACTGTATCTAGTCACTTATGATGAAGCATGGTAATGTGAGAAAAAAGGAATGTATATATGTATGTGTGACTGGGTCACCTTGCTGTACAGTAGAAAATTGACAGAACACTGTAAACCAGCTATAATAGAAAAAAAATAAAAATCATTAGAATACGGCTTATTAAACTCCAAGCTTAACATCTAGTTTAGCCCATTTTGTTTAGTTCAATAGATTCTAAGGAGCAAGGCATTTAACCAAGAATAATTTTAAGATCCATAATTACCCAATGATGTATAATGAATGCTAACTGGTCTACACTAGGTAGCCAAAAATTATTTATTTCCAATAATTTCCAAGAAAAAAGTATGAGGAATGATATGAGCCAATCAATCCTGTACATGGCTATTCAGTAGATGGTTAATGTTGATGACCACCATGAAAGTATGTAGAACAGTCTCCTCTTATCCAAAAGACAGCAGTTCAAATGCAATTGAGCTAGAACACTGCGCTATAAATCAGGAGACCAAAGTTACTTTTTTAAGAACATCTTCATCTCATTTATTTTCTGCCTTATCTGTAATAAGGCAGTAATCATGGCCATTGATAGTTGTTGAAATGGAATAAAAGGTAGAGTTTAGGTCTTAAAAATTGGATTCAAATTCCAGCTTCATTTTCTTTAAGAGGTACATAACCTTGGAAATGTTATTTACTCTTCGAGTTTTCCATGACTTAGATTAAAATGGAAATAGTGACCCCAAGATCACAGGATTGTAGCAAAGATTAGATGAAATCATGTGTCTGATTTGAGAAGAGGATCTGAAATAAAGAAGCAAAGGACTCCTTGCCCCTTTCCCTCACTCCTCTTTCCCTCTCTTCTTCCCTTTTCCCCTTCATCTCCACCAGGTGGATCTCAATGAGGGGTATTTCACCTCTACATCGCTAGTTATGAATGTGAATTATAGATGTTATCTCTGAAAAGAGAAATTGGAAGAGGAATCTATTTTCTCCAAACCCCCCTTCCCAATTCCTTTCCTTTTTTCCAATTCCTTTTCTTCCACCAGTAAAACTGCAAGATTATCAATAGTTGACCCTATGGACACTAAGAAATTAATGTTGAAAATTACTTAAACTGTATCAAAGTACTATTATTACAGCCAAAATTAAGCCCCTACCTGAGCCAAGTAGAGAAAAATAGTATCTTCAGAAGCTTAGCATAAAGGAGCAGTACTATAAGGGGAGAAGCAAGGGACCCAGAGTGGGGAGAGAGAAGAGGGCGGGAACTGTGAGGTGAGGAAGAAGCAGATGGAGATGAATGAGAGTGAACTGGTAACCTGGGAGTAGGCAGAGGAGCATATTTTGTTTCTTATAAGTCAAGGTTTCTTTTGCATTAACTAGATCTACCTTAATCAGTGGTCCCCAACAATGACATCAATTATATTTAATGTGGTGTATATACATAATGGAATACTACTCAGCCATAAAAAAGAATAAAATAATACCATTTGCAGCAATATGGATGGAATTAGAGACTCTCATACTGAGTGAAGTAAGTCAGAAAGAGAAAGACGAATACCATATGATATCACTTATATCTGGAATCTAATATACTGCACAAATGAATCTTTCCATAGAAAAGAAAATCACAGACTTGGAGAACAGACTTGTGGTTGCCAAGGGGGAAGGGGAGGGAATGGGATGGTCTGGGAGTCTGGGGTTAATAGATGTAGACTATTTGGGATGGAAAAGCAAGGAGATCCTGCTGTATAGCACCAGAAACTATGTCTAATCACTTGTGACGAATCTAAATATGTATGCTTAACTAAGTCACCACACTGAACAGTTGAAAAATTGACATAAAACTGTAAACCAGCTATAATGGAAAAATAAAAATCATTTCAAAAAAATATTTAATATATAAATATATCTTTTATTCTGGTCTCTTTTTAAATGTATTTTTAACTTAATTTTATTTTTATTAGAATATAGTTTGTTTACAGTGTTGTGTCCCAGATGTGAATTTAATTAACAATATTTCCAAAAGAATCTAATCATAGGTAGTAGATCTATCTATAAGACATCCCACATCATTAAGAACTTATTGTAGAAGTTATCATATCATAGAACGAGGGGAAATTATTTTCATCCAGTTAAACAAACATCTGAAATGAATGCCATATCCCATCTCAGTACCATGACAGTTGAATCATGCTATTAGAACAAAATTGGTAAATGAATTATATCTTAACTTCTATCTTTATTAATCTGAGAAAGACAAATAAAAGACATGGAATCTGATCAGAAAAAGGCAGTTTTGTGTTTAATTGGTGGAAAAACCCTGCTGATATGGATCTAAAATTTGAATCTATGCACAGGCAGCCTTAATACAAAACACCTAACTCAGCTTCTATTTTCAGACACTTCCATGTGATTCTCCTTCTTCACCAGCCCTCACACCTACTAATCGCCTGGGCTCATCCACTGCATTATTCAATGATTACCGAGTCCACCTCACCACCCCTTACACTCAAGCCGTTGCATATACCACTTCTTCTGCTGGAGTATCTTCCTCCACCTTGTATATCTGGCCAAGGGTAAGCTGTCAAATATGTTTCATTCCTTTACAGCTCTGTCAAGGTTCTACATGAACAAGATAAATGTAAAATAACTGGTTGGCTGTTGGAGAAAGCTACTGATAGGAAATGTAGTGGGATCTGAGGTAACATGGAAATTGGTGATATTGCCATATGTATGAATTCTAAATGCAGAACCCAAATATTTATGGGGCATCTACAATATATATTCTTTGATGCCAATACTCATATTCTTAAGGAAAAATCTCCCTAGTTCTACTTCTTCCCCTTCCACTTAAAACTGGACTTAATTCCCAATTTTTCCATAGCTGCACTGTGCTTGCTTTTCCAACTGCAAGCCTGGTACTTAGGATCCATTGTCAATAGTATCTCTTCATCTAGTCCAAGGCTACTATTTTACTTGATCAAGAAATCATATATACAGAATTAGTTCTCTGTTATTCATGAAACTTTGGTGTCAACCAAGCCACCTTTCTACCTAAGTTAATTACTTCACAGCTCCTTTTAAAGAAAGTAGGACCACCCCTCTCCCTATCCTCACATAATAGGATTCCCCTACCAATTATTAAGAAGAATATTTTTTTCTTGGCAAACACAAAAAAGTCTTTTTCTTCTTCAGCATCCTCAAAGGATCGCTCTTTGGGAAGTAGTGTCTTGAAGGGTGTACTCCTTGTACTGAAAATCTGTAATTTCACATTCAAATTTCTAGCTTTTTACTCTTTGAAACTGTTAGAATTTTTTATAATACAGCTTAGACTACTATAATAAAGAGACTCAAATATTTATAAGCTTAAGTAAAACAGAACTGGCTTCTCTCATCTTCAAGTCTGCAGAGGCATTCCAGGGCTCTTAGAGCATTTCAACAGTCCTGGGAAGCTAGGCTGCCTTTATTTTGTTGTTCTGCTCCTCTTTAAACTTAGCTTCCAATTCTTGGCCCAGAATGACTGCTCTAGTCCCACCATCATGTACACATCCCAGTCAGCAGAAGAGGAGAAGGAGGCAAGGGAGGAAGGCACATGTTTTTTTCACAAGAGGATGACCTAGATGCTATGCGTATCACAAGTGCAGAGGCCACAGTTACTTCAGGAAGAAAATAGACATATTTAGCTGTGCGGTTATTTGCCAGTCAAAAGTTCTGTTACCTTGAGGAAAAAGAAAAATGGCTATTAGAAGACAAGTGGCAGACTCTGCCATGTCTGAAGTAAAACTGATAGTTCTATGACTGACAGCACCTTGGAAGAAGTCTCCCAAAACAAAATATCCCCTCCTCTACATTATAACCTAAACTCTTGGCTAATCCCTTCAGTCAAAATAACCTTAAAATGTAGAGAAGATGCTATTTGGAGGGCTGAAGTGAGGTTAGGTTTCTAAAATGAAAGAAGAAAATATAGGAAAAAGAATGGAAGTGAATTTTCAAAGTTTTAAGCACTTGAATTTAATCAATTCTATAATTATTAAAATTTAATCATTTTAAAATTTTAATCACTTGGGTTTTTTTAAATGAATGATTTCCTGGTCTCAGAGTATATGCCTCCTCTCTGTGTATCTGTTTGGCTAAAGCATTTTGATCTATTGTGAGTAGCAGGATTAAATTAGTTTCTGTTCTTTGTTTCTGCCATTTCTTAATCAATGTATTTCTGTTGTTAATGGCTAACATTTTTTAATACTTCTGCTTAATTTATTCCTCCTAAAAGTCCAATGCTGTATATGCTATTGTTGTCCCCATCTTGCAGATGAAAAAACTGAGACTAGCAAGGAGTATATACAGCCAGGATGCTGCCCCTAGTAGCCAATTGTCTGTAGACACCAAACTTTAACCCTATGCAATATTTTATCAAGCTAACGATCTCCTTATAAAAACAAAACTAGGCTGGGTGATCAAGCATTCAGTGCCAACAACCACTACAGAAGAAACAAAAGATTTTTTTCATATAATGGGAAAAAACTAAAGCTGTGACTTTAACAACAAAACACTAGGGTTCTCTGTTTAGTGTTTTTAATTGCACAATCCCAGTGCTTCCTCCTGACCAGACCACTTCTTCTATTAGGCAGAAATGAAAGTAGAAAATGCACTATATTCCCACTAAGGAACAGCTCAGAGTTAAATTATTTGGAACAGTTAAATGATAATATGCACTGTTTAATCATTTTCTAAGGATGCATAACAGATTGAGAGAAATTTTTGACACAGTTTCATATTTGAAATGTGTGCCATTGACCCCTCCACTCCATAATTCCAAAGGAACAGGAGAGTGTGGGTGGGGCTGAGCACTGAGAACTGGAAATACTGGTGTAGGTCATGCACTTGTCCTGTCACTTGTGCAGAAGTTTATAAAGGTACCCACAGAACCCAAGGATTAGGGCTCAGCACTGGGCTGATGCTGCCAATAGCTGTGGGTGTATTTCTACACTGATTTACTAGGTGGCGATATAATCTTAAAAATAAACATTCACATTCTGGTACAAAAGCTTCAGCTCTCCATTTTTTCACTGTCGTGTTTTTGATTTCTAATGTTATTTTTTCTCTTGCTTTGATTTTTGCTGTCTTTAACACTGAAATAGCATGTCATTTACCCCATTCTTATAACAGAAAAATTATTAAACCATATAAGCTGGCTTGAGGAAGAGAAGGTCAAAATCCCTCTGGAGTATTACCTCAATATTGGATCTTCAGTCTTTTGCTATCACTAATTCCTGAGGGCTGACCAATATTGATATTTGTTCCTTATTTATTTATATATCTTGAATTCTCTTTTTCACCGTAACAGTTAAAGAAGCAAACTTTTCCTGCCTTGATATATATGTATGTATATTTCACATATATCAACACTTCTGAGGGCCAATAAAATGCATAATATCCTATCAAATATTTTCATAAGTCCAAATTCTTTACCCCCTACTTTCTACGTTTATTCTATCTTCTACATTATACCTCCATCCCCAAAGTACATAGTAACTCTGGGGGAAGTTATAAAATTATGACTAAGTATCAGTGAAAGTGTTTTATATGCAAAGTCCATAAAATACTAGTTATTATAATTTTCCAAAATCCAGGAACACGGTGGGGAAGACCTCACCTGAGAACTGGAGATCTTGAGAAGCCTCTTTTTTTTTCCTTGCCACCTTGAGTTATGCTATCCCACTGGCCCAAAGGTGATAACCCAGAAGATGCCCACAAGTTCATGTAATTTAGTCCCTAATATTGGTGCAGCTACTACCTGGTCAGCACTGTGCTGGACATTGTGACACTGTGAGAACTACCATGGACAATGAGACATAGTTTCCAACCTCAAGAAGCACAGCTGCTGTTGAAGTACAAATGAAAGTCATTAGTGAAAAGTGGCTCTGACACAACACATCTATAATCAGAGCTCAGAGAAAGGAGAGAGTACAGTGGGCAGGAGTAAGTTGAAAGAACAAAGACAGATGATTAAAACTTGGATGCAGCCTGGAAGAAGGGGACGATGCTGACGTGTGAGAAGGGAAAGGGGGGTGAGAAGGCAGTCTAGACAAGTGGACCCTGCAGTTGCAATTGGACCAGTGCGTGTTTGAGCCAGAATCAATGGGGAGAGGACGTAATTAGAGATGAGGGTGGGTGCTACTTAGTGGGAAGTAAAGTGAGATGGGTAAAGTGGGGTTTGGATTCGGGAAGGCAGAGAGAACCAGGTGCAAGAATAGATTTGATTTGACAGTAAACAGCACTTCTGAAAGTACCAGAGCAACACTGAGAGAGAAGTTTAGGGAAGATTAGCCTAGAGATGAGAGTGGGAGGCATTAGGGAAACAAACTCAGGAAACACAGACCAGCAAGGTGATAATTTAGACACAAGGAGAAGAAGATTTGGACTAGAAATATAGCAGTAAGAATATACTCACAAAAATACATATGAGAGCAATATCAAAAGAAAACCATGACCTAAATCTAAGACTGACTGAAGTGGATGGATGAGAGAGACAAAGGTTAGCCTTGATAACTGGAATAATGGTGGCTTCACTGAAAGAGATGAGGACATTTGAGGGGAAAGCAAATAAATATGATTGGAAGAATTTTACTTTTGAGGTGAGCACAGGATTCTCAGTATAGATTCCAAGAGGCAATATGAAATGTTGTCAAAGATCAGAGGAAAACACATAACAGCTACGTACATGGAGTTACTAGTTAGGGAAAGAAAACAGGAATGAAATAATTCAGCTGGCCAATTCAGTATGATTGAGTTCCTCTTATATATTAGATACTGTAAAGCCTGCTATGGAAAAACGCAGAGGTGAATCAGGTACATCACTAGAAAGATAAACACCTGTTGTGTCCATATCAAAAGGGCTCCAGAAGAATTAATCAGTTCTGCAGAGGAAACCTGAGGAGGCTTCAAACTAGGCCATGAAGAATGTTCTTCCAAATTGTTCTAAGGGCAGAATGGAGGCATTTTGGAAATATACCCCCACCTTCATGTCAGGGGAGCAAAATATGTAACAGCACAATGGGGTATAGGAGCACATTCTACTCAAGGAAGTACTAATGTTCAAAATGCCTGAAGCGCAGGATACACAGAGGGCATGTTGTGAGATGGGCCTGGTAAAGAAAGTCAAGGAGAAATTGTGAAAGAGCTCTGTGAGGGGAGAGAAAAGAGAAGACTGATGAGGAAGCACCAAAGCCTGGGGCTTGGGTCTTGCTCGTTGCTTGGGGAGAGACAAAGGAAGCAGAAGCAGTGAGAGGGAGAAAGACAAGTAAGGTGATGTGCTAGAAGTGATGATGACAGGGCTAGTGAAAGTGACAGGGAATCTGAGCAGGAGGCTGAAAGGAAAAGTTTACAAGAAGGAAGAAATACACAGAAGTCTCAGATTTTAAAATTATTTTTAAATATCTGTTGCTTATTAATATGCAAATATGCTACAGCAACTAATTACCTAATCTGAAAAGATGGCCCCAATGACGTATGCCTCATGTATTTCATGACCCCATATGGTCCCTCCCACACTGACTCTGAGCTTCCCTGGGACTTCCATTACCCAATAGTATGCAGTAGGAGTGACAATGGGATCATTCTGTACCTAGACTTTAAGAGGACTTACAAATTCTGCCCCCCTTAGCTGCATTTGGGAGCTCTGAGCTGCACCACAGGAAATTGGCTCCCCTAGTCCAACTACCACAAAGAGAGGCCACAAATAGAGGAGAAGCCCTGAGGATACATGGAGAAAAAGGAGATCTAAGCATCCCAGCCTCACAGGCAAGCCTCCAGATGCTTCCACGAGCCTGCAGATGATATGTAAACATCACCTGACTGCATACTCCCAGGAAACCTCAGGAGAGGTCAGCAGAAAAGTGGCCACTTGAACACAGTTAACACAGAGAAATGTGAGAGAAGATAAAATGATTGTTGTATTAGGGCACTAAGTCTTAGAATGTAAGCCGTCCCTATGAAGCAAATCTCTTGAGCTGTATCAGCCCCTGTGAGGGCAAAGCCCCTGGTTAAGTGACCACTGCCCCGCGACCCTCCCAACAATAGCAGATCTAAGAATCCAGGCAAGGATGTAGCAGCTCAGTGAGGATTCTTGGAAACCAGATGACCACACAGTTACACTACACAGCCTGCAAAGAGAGGAAAATATGGCCAAAAGGAGGAAAAAAGAAGGCACCAGAAGGAAACAGGATTTTCTTTATTAAAACAAAACCTCAGGAGTTCCCTGGTGGCACAGCAGTTAAAGACCCTGCATTGTCTCTACAGTGGCACGAGTTCAATCCCCAGCCTGGTATAGTGGGTTAATGATCTGGAATTGCCACAACTGTGGCATAGGTCGCAGCTGTGACTTGGACTTGATCCCTTGCCTGGGAACTTCCATGTGCCGTAGGTACAGCCAAAAAAGAAAAAAAAAAAGAACCATTATTCAGAGACTGAGCTATCCATCTCAATTCCAAAGGGCTGGCCACCTTCAATGTTACCTTTCCAAGGTGCTTCACTTCTTGGCTTATGGCTTGCTCCATTTATTTATTCATCAAACACTGATTGCGCCTGCAGTGTGCCAGGCACAGATAAGCAATGTAAGTTGAAAAATGAGAGATGCAAGTCCTACCCAGAATGAGCTTACAATGTAGTGACTGAGAGTTAAACGAACAAGAGACACATAGGAGGGGAAAAAAATTCAGACGGGATTTGAGTAGTAGTAGAAGGTTAAAAGAAGTTTCCTCGAAGGAACAATTGAATTTGAGAACATTTGCAGGAGTTAGCCAAGTCCATATGTGAAACAGCTTTACAAGATGTAGGAATACCAAGTCCAAGTTCAAGGAGACTTGGAAAATAAATGCAGTACCAAAATAAAAAACAGTTCACTGTAACTGAAAAATAACGTGTGAAAGGGAGAGAGACAACAGATGACATTAAGGAGGGAGTCTGGGGCCTGAACAGGATAGGCTTGAGGTGTAATTAATACTCTGGATTTTATCCTGATGGCTACAGTGAAGAAATCATCATGATGATTGACATAAGAACTGCATTTTAAAGAATACTTCAGTCATTTTGGCAAAGTTCAGAGGGAAATAAGGCTTCCACATAAAGTAAACATAGACATATGATTAACCTATAATTTCTCATTATATAAGTATATATGAGACACACACATATATACACACACATATATTTTATTATTATTATTATTATTATTTGCTTTTTAGGGCTACACTTGTGGCATATGGAATTACCCAGGCTAGGGGTTGAATCAAAGCTACAGCTGCTGGGCTACACTACAGCCACGCAGGATCCTATCCAACTCTGCAACCTACACCACAACTTATGGTGACGCCAGATTCCCAACACACTGAGCGAGTCCAGGGATTAAACTCACAGACTCATTGTTCCTAGTCAGACTCATTTCCACTGCTCCACAACAGGAACTCACCACACATATATTTATGATTAAGAACCAGAAAGACAGGTTCAGATTCTGCATCCCATCTCTGGTGGACTCTCTGAATTTTTGTCTTCATTCTAAAGGATGTAGATTCTCCAGTGGATTCATAACAAGAATCTTCACACCTTCAGGTAAAGCCCTATTCGCAGATGTTGGTAATTGTGTCCCAGCCCATTGGTGCACAACTAAATTTTATATAGCACAGTAACCCCACGTCCCCATATTTTTTTTCTATCAGAGAGACCAAAGAAAAATATTGCCATATTTATAATTGTCCCAGGGGCTGCCATGGGGCTCAGTTCTATTTATCACATAGATGAATGCAAAAAGGAAATGAAAAAAAAAATAAAACCTTATATCATTAGATGTGGAATGCCACATGAATCATCTAGCCAGGATTTTATAAAAACTCTTCACAGGTTATAAAGTGTATTCTTCATAAATCTTTTAACCTTTAGTTGCTGCTCCATACTGTTGATGCAGATGTTAACAGTGAGAGAATGGCCATATATGGCTAAGTCAAGAACCAGACAAAATCTAAACAAGCAAATTTCTTATCCTTGCCTTTCTGACCCAATCTCTGGCCACCAATCATCTTCAGAGGAACTGAACCATCAATTAATTTTTCTATACTGATCCGTATAGTGTCCCATCCATATGAACAGGTCCCGTAGTGCTCTGCTGGTCAACAGTTCTACAAGCAGAAGTGGAAACTATATCATCTCATTTCTTATTCAGATGAAGCATTCATTCAATGAAGATCCATTCCATGGAGCATCTAGCTTCCTGCTGGTGACCTAGAGATGTCAGAGACATGTGGAAGCAGACTGGCATCAATGGGCACAACTCCAAAAGGGTATTGCCCCGATAGTAAATATCTTTAAGTAACCTATTACACATGAACAGGTGTCTATCTGCAAACAGCATCATTATCTAGTTTTTTACTTGAAATTAAATGCCAGATGTAATTTTAGTTGGGAACATTCCTGTCACTTAAGAAAATAGGAGCTGATATAGGAGTCTTATCTTGGAGATATTTCCTTCTTAGAACATCTGTTGTCCAAAGAAGGAAATCTTCCTCTTCAGACTCCTCCTTGACTTAGTGGGATTTAACAGATACTTCTATGGATCCCATTCATTTTTTTTTCTAGTGTGAAGAATAAAATGGGGGCAAGGAATATAATAGGAGTTTAGAAAATTTAAATATTTATACTCTGAGGAGAATTAAGCCAATTCAATATGGTAATGTTTTAAATGAAATGCTAATAAGCAAATGGCTGTGTAATCTCTCCCTCTTTTATGACAATCATTTGACAAATCTCAAAGTAAGCTTGGTGATTTAATACAAAGGACCAGACTTTCAAAGGCAGTTTTCCTTTCCCTGGTGCTTAATTTGGGACTGTGGAAAAAGGATGTTTGGTGAAAGCAAATACTGTATTACAGTTGAATTATGGCTGCACTGACTAATTGCAGTTCTGCATCCTAAAAACCTGTGTGGGCTGGAAAACCCATGAGAAGGCATCTTTTCATCAGAGGAGAGAAGTCGCTATGGGGAATCTGGCTGCAGAGGACTCATTGACTTCAGTGCCAGCCTCAAGATTTGTGAGGTAAGGAGCCTGGAATAAAATATGAGGCTGTCTGACAGCAAAGCTGTTTAAAAATGACCTTGTTCACCTTGGCAGATAACCAAGGAATTGACTGTTCCACTGCACTCTACAACTGCCAACCATGAGGAGAAACAACATGAGGTTGGCTTGGGCAGACCACAACAAGGAGAGCTTAGCCACTGTGTTCCAAGGAATACCTGAAAATTCACCTATCTCAGAGCAGGTAGGTATCCCCAATGTCCTTTCACTGAGTACCAAGACATTGTATAAACTTACTGTTTTTTTCCCAATATAACTAACATATTGTTAACAGTCCTTTTTTTGTTTGTTTTTGTTTTGTCTTTTTAGGACCACACCAGTATCATATGGAGAGGTTCCCAGGCTAGGTGTTGAATTAGAGCTGTAGTGACTGGCCTACACTATAGCCACAGCAATGCAAGATCCAAGATGTGTCTGCGACCTACATCTCAGCTCACAGCAACACCAGATCCTTAACCCACTGAGGAAGGCCAGGGATCAAACTTGTATCCTCATGGATGCTAGTCAGTTTCATTTCCACTGAGCTATGACAGGAACTCCACTGTTAGTCATTCTGTTTGACAAAAAGCCATTCCTTTAATAGATCTTCTTAAAGAGTGAGTGAACGTAGCCAGTCATGGTTCCCTGACTGATAATGTTCTGTCTGTCCACAGGGTGGCCTAGATTAAAAAAGAGGGCATCAAGGAGGAAACAATAAGAAGTTTTTAAAGGCCTCTGACAAATGAGGAGATGAAAGAACACAAATATATTCTGTTTACTTCCCAGAGATCAAGAGACAAAAATCTCTCTTCTGAGGGAGTCCAGAATTGTCATATACATTATAAATTTAAGTGTCAGATTGTACTTTAGAGTGACAATGGCTTTATATTGTCTAATTCTTTCACTACACAGATTAAAAAAAAAAAAACTGGGATTCAAAAAGCTATGTTGATTTTTCTCAAGGTCACATAGTGTTCTAGTCAGGGAGTCAGGGTTCTCCAGAGAAACAGAACCAATGAAATACCCACACACACCACACACACAGAAAGTACCCTTAACCAACATGGGGATTAATGGTGTTGACCCTCCACAAATTCAGACATCCATGTATATAACTTACAGTCAGCCCTCCCTATATACACAGTTCCACATCTGTGGATTCAACCAGCCATGAATCATGTAGTGCTGTAGTATATATTTATTGAATAAAAAAATTGCATATAAATGGATCCTAATAGTTCAAATCTTTGTTGTTCGAGTCAAATGTATGCATGTATGTGTGTGTGTGTGTGTGTGTGTGTGTGTGTGTGTACCCTATATACATAAAGAGGAATACTTCTTATAATGACTTGTCTTACGTGATTATGGGGACCGGTAAGTCCTAAGGTCTGTAGTCAGCAATCTGGAGACCCAGAAAGGCAACGGTATATTTCCAGTCTGAACACTGGTAAGAAGCTCAGCACCTAGGAAGAGTCGATATTTCTGCTGAAGCCTGAAGGCAGGGAGAAAAGCATGTCCCAGCTCCGGTTCAGGCTGGAGGGATTTCCCTTCTACTTGAGGGATGACCAGATTGTTGTTGTTGTTGATGTTCTATTCAGGCCCTCAAGCGACTAGATGGGGTCCACAGTAGGGGAGGGCACTCTGCTTTACCCAGTCTGTCCATTCAAATGCTAATCTCTTTCACAGACACCCTCAGAGACCACCCAGAATAATTTTTGACCCAATGTCTGGGCTCCCTGTGGCCCAGTCAAGCTGACACATAGAGTTAAACATCACAAACAGCTTGTTGGGGAAGATTTCAGCCTTGATCAGCTATCCTGACTTCTAGTTCAATTCTCTTTGCAACATGCCATGCTGATAATTCAAAATGAAATTATGTGCAAGGCATTCATATAAGCCTGGATGATTCAGTTTAATCAAGTTAAGATCCCTTCAGATAAATTGTATGGGACATTATTCATCTACTGATTTGGGGATTAGAAAGATAATTATTGAATTGTTTCTGAAGCTTTTAGGAACCCCAAACAATGAGCTTGAAAGAGGTACTCCTACACAGATAATCAATGATCTGTCTACAGAGTCAGAGTTGGAAGAGAATGTGTCCTCTGCCTGAATACACCCACAGCTTCCTGTGGGAGAGTTTATGATAAGGTCAATAGTGAGGAGAGTGGTCTTTCTGGAATCCTGTTCACTTCCAGCACCGCACTTCCTTAGGAGCCAAAAAATTCCACAAAACAGTACCACATCATATCCATTTTTCTAAATATTATATCACCTGGCCTTCACAGAAAAGACAGAGTCATTCACTCAATACTTTCCCCAGAAGACATACTGGCAAACATCATTTCTGGATTCGCATACTCTATCCCTTGATGATGTCACACCAGGAATTTGGGGATGGCAAGTCATCACCAAAAAACACATCTATGAATCTATGGCAAGTATGCCCATATGCATTTTTCCCCACTAAAAGAGAGGAAACTTACCACAAAAGAAGTTTCACAAAACAGTAGTTACAGAAGAGGGGAGAATGCCAAGTATTCCCCTGGAATGATTTGGTAATGACAAAACAAGTATTTTTATTTTTCTGAATCTGGAGAAATCATATTTTCTTCATTGGAATATATATTTCAGTGAATATATATATATATATATATATATATATATATAAAGAATTTATTTGCGTTTTGGATGAGGATCGTCTAGTCTCATTTTGTCTGTGCTGTGAGAACTGAGCCCATGTGAGCATTTCTCCAAATGAGAAAGCAAAAACAATATCATTTCTATTTCATTTCAGCTTACTTAATAAAGGAGAAACAAGAGAGTTTAAAATTAATTGCAAGAGCCAGACTAGTACCGGGCAAGTTAATGAGGAGCTTTTATGAGCTGTAATTTTTATTTATTTATGTGTCCAATTAATTATTTATTATATGCATTGGATATGGCCAGCGTATAATAGCCTTCTGGGTGCATTTAATGCTGTAATTACCCAAAAATGAGCCCTGCCTTTACAACTTGTAACCTAATCAGACTCAGGAAAGCAGAACATTCACATATGGAGTGAATGGAATTTGCTGAGCTCTCTCTCAAATGGAGGTTTCAAGGAAATTTCTTTGCACCCAATAAAAGGCTATGTTGACTTCTATGTGTGTACATCAACCAGTGAATCGATAAATAAATTATTAATCACCTACCGTGTAGGTAAGATGAGAAGAAAAAAAACAAAAACATGCTATACATCCTCAAGCAAAATTAGTAGTGACCACCTACTATGCCAGGTGCACTACAAATATCCTTTTCAAAGCTTTTTGTTCATCCAACAGCACAGATGTTGTCATCCCCCTTCTCCCATCTTACAGACCAGAAAGCTGTTGACTAGCTTCAATGATCCATATCGGCAGTTTCCCTCTTAGCTATAGCACTAGCCAGATGTAACATATGTTCCCATTCTAGGTGATATTTAGAAAAGAAATTAACTTGCCTGCATGTAAGATCAAATAAAATTATTGCTTTTTATATTGTTTTTATTAGGTTACATTTGCATACCATGAAACTAATCACTTCAAAGTGTAAAAGCCCACACCATCTAGTACATTCATAATGAGGAAAAATTTATATTTTAACTTCTCTAACTTTATGTTTCAGAAAGAACATTCTCACTGACCTGTGTGTCCAAAGTTCTGAAATTTGGTTCTTACTTGTCCAAATCAACTTTGTGACCTTGGCTAAGTTTTTGCACCTCTCTAGACCTAAGATAGCTCTCTGGAAAGAGTCAATGATTTTCACTGTTTGTATCAAAATCACCTTGATAAGTGGTTAAAAATATCTTGTCTTGGCCATCTCTGGAATCTAATTCAGTAGATTCTGCATATGTGATTTTTTTTTTTTTGTCTTTTGTCTTTTTAGGGATGCACCCGCGGCATATGGAGGTTCCCAGGCTAGGGGTCTAATTGGAGCTAAAGCTGCCAGCCTATGCCATAGCCACAGGAACACCAGATCCGAGCCATATCTGTGACCTACCTACACCACAGCTCATGGCAACACCAGATCCTTAACCCACTGAGCGAGGCCAGGGTCAAACCTGCAACCTCATGGTTCCTAGTTGTATTCATTTCCACTGCGCCATGACAAGAACTCCTGAATAGGTGATTTTTAACAAGCTAAATTTAAGGACTATTAGACTTCATAATTTCTGAGATTCCCTCACAATCTTATATTTTATTAACCTGGGAACCATGATTTCATAGTACAAAGCTAGAGTCACCAAAAAAGTTCCTTCTTAAAAAAGGCAAAAAGGTGAAATCAAATAGAGGGGCAATAGATATAACACTTGTATAAAGCTAACATTTTTAATGATTAAAATTATCTGGAAAATTGTATACAAAGTGGATATCTTCCAGGGAAGAGTAAAGCAAGTAATAGAAACCAATTCAGGCAGCAAATGGTCCAGAGAAAACCCAAATCCAATTTTTGAAAATGGGCATTTTCTGATAAATACCAACACAACAGCTCCTGCTGCTCTCTCTTATAAACCACATATGTCATTTGTGTTCAGTCATCATCAAGCTGCATGTTCATCCCTCGTAGAGTGAGTATGGTGACTTAGAAAGAACAAATATTACACATTTTTCTATCAAGAGTCTGATTCAGAAGTCTGGTTTCATTCCAAGAATATGTATGTTTAACGCAACTCCATAATTTTTATTGTCACATGAGTGTAGTAAACAATGATGTTTTATTTGATATGATACAACAGTTGATTTTTTTTTTGTGTTTTTGCCTTTTCTAGGGCCACACTCGCAGCATATGGAGGTTCCAAGGCTAGAGGTCTAATTGGAGCTGTAGCTGCCAGCCTATGCTACAGCCACAGCAATGCGGGATCCTAGCCGCATCTGCAACCTACACCACAGCTCATGGCAACGCCGGATTCTTATTCCACTGAGCGATGCCAGGGATCGAACCCAGAACCTCATAGTTCCTACTCAGATTCGTTAACCACTAAGCCATGATCGGAACTCCCAACAGTTGATTTTATTGTGACATAGTCAACCAAAGACCAAAGGGCTCATGTGATTTGTATTTGTCGATATCCATACTAATTCTTTTCACAGGTATTTTCTTCCTTGATTTCTTCAGGTTCAGTTTTAAATAGAAAATTCAGACTGTTGATTTCTGGCAAAGTCAGTGCTTAAATGCCCTGTTATTAATTTAGTGTCCATTCAAAGCACCATCCCTCTGTCCATGGTATACTGTATTTGATGCTTCCAAGTCAAAACTGAAGTTTCTGAGTATATTTTAGTCCACACTGATTATGAATGGCTTAGTTTTACTACTGTTTGCTTCAATGTGGAAGGAATTTCTTGGCAAACAAGAAATATGAAGATGGATCTGGACATTATGAGAAATGAATTCAAGTCATGATGACTATTTTCCTCAGATCTAGCCTTATTGGACAAAAGTATTTTTGGTAATTTACTTTCTACTTAAGCTCATTTTCAGTCCATGTCAGTGGTTTTTCTTTGCTCCTTCAATGTATTTCCTAGTCTATTTCATAATAGATGTTACAGCATTTGTATTTCCCATTAATCCAACTTCCCTATCAAGAATCACCCATTGAGGACTGTTTTTCTCAGTCTTTTTAAAAAAATATAATGCATTTTTATTGTTTAATATTTTTAAATTGCAAAAGTTGTCATATTTTTGTTTTTTCCCCATTTTTACAATTTTATTGAAGTATAGTTGACTTACAATGTTGTGATAGTTTCTGCTGTATAACAAAGTGATAGTTATATGTGTACGCATCTCTATTCTCTTTCAGGTTCTTTTCTACATATCTTATTACAGAATATTGCATAGAGTTCTCTGTGTTATTCAGCAAGTCACTATTGGCCAATTATTTCATATACTACAGTGTGCAAATACCATCCCAAACCCCAGCCCATCCCTCCCACCCCTCACTGGTCCCCTTTGGTAACCATAAGTTTGTTTTCAAAATCCAAGAGTCTGTTTTTGTTTGGCAAATAAGTTTGTTTTTATCCTTTTTTTAGATTCCACATATAAGTGATATTATATGTTATTTGTCTTTCAATAACTTCACTTAGTATGATAATTTTTAGGACCATTCATGTTGCTGCAAATGGCGTTATCCCATTCATTTTTATGGCTGAACAGTATTCCAATGTGTGTGTGTGTGTGTGTGTGTGTGTGTGTGTGTGTGCGCGCGCGCGTGCGTGTACTTCATCTTTATCCATTCCTCTGTCAGTGTTTAGATTGCTTCTATGTCTTGGCTATTGTAAATAGTGCAGCAATGAAGACTGAGGTGCATGTATCTTTTTGATAATGGTTTTCTCTGCCCAGGAGTGGGATTGATGTATCATACAGTAGTTCTACTTTTAGTTTTTTGAGGAACTTCCATACTGTCTTCCATAGTGGCTGCACCAATTTATGTTTCTACCTACAGTGTAGGAGGGTTCCCTTTTCTTCACACCCTCTCCAGCATTTGTTGTTTGTAGACATTTTGATGATGGCCATTCTGGTTGGTGTAAGGTTGTACCTCATAGAAGTTTTGATTTGCGTTTCTCTAATAATTGGCAATGCTGAGCATCATTTCATGTGTTTTTTTTTTTTTGTCATCTGTATGTCTTATTTGGAGAAATGTCTATTTAGATCATTTTTTGATTGGGTTGTTTGTTTATTTTTGGTATTGAGCTGCCATATTTTTTAAATGCTAAGTAAAGGGCTCAAATAATTCTTTCCTGATTATCAGCTAATGAACTTTTCTGATCTTACTACAACATAGCTCTGCACACTATTTTAATAACTGGTATATTGTTTTATAACGTCTTACAAATGAATAACACCCTCTTCTCCCTCCTTGCCCCACTCCTCCTACCTCCACACACAAGCAAAACCCTAAATTCCTAAAAGTTTCCTACCTCCTTTAATGGGTTAATGATTGCTTTTAATATTTTTTTAGAACAAAGGAGGGGGTCAGGAGGGTGAGGGCTTGTACTGAAGGGCTATGGATTCTATGATGCTTTGACTCTGATGCAGCTCAGCTCTACACACACACACACACACACACACACACACACATGCTGGCCTTTCCTACAGGATTTTCTGTTTCTTTTTCATCACCTACATCAGCCCATATGCTCTCACCATCACTGAGCCATGGAGAGCAGCCCTGAAAAATGCAAACTCCCACAGGATTTACCAGATAACCACTCCCTGTATCCATCCGATTTGTCCCACTGATAGTGTCCCGGTCTGCTAGAATCATCTCATTTGTTAATCATAAAATTTCCCTCCAAACTCTCCCAAGAAGGACATTTACCAAACATTATATACTAGCATTTTCAAGCAAAATTAGTAGAGAAAAAGTACACAACATATGAAAAACAGCCACAACGATATGAAGAGTTTCCAACAGTAAAAATAATCTCTAAAACCGAGGTTATTTAGAGAAAGTGGACAGGTGGTAGCCTGGTATTAATTTCAGTTACTGTAAATGTTATTAACTCACTGTTTGTTTATTTGATAACAGCTAACAATTATACAAAATATAGTAATAGTAACAAGAGCAGAAATTCAAAGTCCATAGCTGGTTATACCCACAACACTGGTAATATGAGCAAGGAATCTTTCAGATCTAAATAGTCAAAGATAAACTAAAGACCAAAACTGATATCCACAATCATAAACCCACTCCCTAAGTAAACTCAACCCTTCCACTGGCTAATATTTCTGAGGGAAAGAGAAGGTCTCAATTTATCAAATAAGGCTTTAGGAAATGAAATTGCTTACCAGGCCAGGTTGTTGGGTAAGACTTTCTTGTTGTGATGAATAGAATTGTTTGAAATGCCTCCAATCTGATTGATAATCAGCCTGATGTACAAGCTCTATTCCAAGAGTGCACCCATTTTTAAGAGAAGGGGAGGGAGTCCATGCTGGGCAGAAGTAGGAAAAAAGTCTCCCAATCTGGAAATCACCTGGTATTTCTGAGAACCCAGAAGGCAAATGTGGTTGGAGTGAATGAGTAAAAGAAAAGCGGACATGGCCAGAGTTGAATTTGGAAGGATAGGCCTGATATACACCTGCCCACACTGAAAGAATTTGGGTGTCCCAGTGTAATGGGAAGTCACTGAGAGTTTATTCCTTCTGGCTGCCATCTGTAGAGTGAACTGGTGGACAGAAAGAGGAGAAATAATAAGGCAAGCTAACATGCTATAGTGACTTAGTAGTTGGCCAGCACCATATTCACACGTCACCAATGCAATGCTTAACTCACATGTGAAGAGCGTCCAGCCACACCCTCAAGGCTCAGATGGAGTTACTCTCTTTTTTTTACCCCTCTATTCTATTCATACTTCACTCACTTGGAATAGTATATTTTATATATTCCTGCTCTAAATTAAATTAAATAACATAGGTGAGGTACTGCTCACTGTGTAACACATAATAATATTGGTTCCTTTTCTTTCTTCTGAACTAAAAATAGTCACTCTTCATCTCTTCTCTTCTCTTCTGCAGGAAGGCTGCTGTGGATTACTTTCTCTAGAAATTTCTAGCAATGCCACAATAAAAGGAGTATGCAGAAGCAGATTGATAAGGCAAAAGGCAAAAGAGATAGTAAGAAAAGTTTGGCAAAGTTGAGGTGCCAGCCATGGATCTTGAAAGTCAGGGAAAGAACCATGGCTTGAGGGAGCCAGGGAGGTAAGAGCTTACAGGAGTATGAAGACAGAATTAAGAAACAAATGGTTCTTTGTGAAAGCCTGGGACAGGACGCCTTGATTTGGAAGGAAGTACATAAGCTTTGTTTAAGTGGTGAGAAAATAGGTGAATGTTCCCTGAATCTTCTTGAATGATATATCCCCATGTCAGAGTCAAAGGCCAGGCAGAGAGAAAAAGCTCAAAAGTGCTATCGAATAATTATAAGTAACATACACTTCAGAGAGAAACAAAGCTGTCAAACAGGGGGTCAAGGCCATCTTGTGGAAAGAATTGCAAAGCCCAGGGAGAAAGGCTCACCCTGGCCTTGTGTTGTATGGAGAATTGGAGTATTGCTTGGTCTTGGAGATAACTCTTACGTAAATAACATAAGCATAATCAGAGAAAAGTGGTCATGGCTTGATTGCTGAAAGGCAGAAAGGAAGGAAAATGAAGGAAGAAGATGGAAATTATATTTTACTAACAAGACTGTCCCCTAATAGATTCATGGTAAAGAAGTGCAAATCCAGAAGAGACCTCTTTCTGAAGAGCTCCAGTAATATGTTTCAGATATAATGTGGTTTAAATTCCTGGAGCACTTTTCTCTATTTCAGGCCCCCTCATGCCCTGCCATGGCATTATCCCTTTAAGTTTAAATTATTGGCCTATGCCTGGTGACCACTCTTTCTGGAAAACATCACAGTCTAGCCATTTGAGCTCAGAGCCAATGATTCATTAACCCAATTAGTGAATGATTCATTCATTTCTTCTAACTCCTGAACTGAGTGGAAAGCTATAAAAGTAAAAATTTTGACAATGGAGAAAGGATGGAGATAAAGAATCTGTCTATTTCTGATCCACACTGTTTGGATGCTTACCATCAGGTAAGAACTGATGGGGTCCAGGCACCAGTTACCATGATGAATGATGGGAGGGTTTCAGGCTGTGTGAGTATGAGATAGCACATTCTCAGGAAGAAAATTTTCTGACTTCCATTAGACATGACTCCATTGGAGAAGGTGCTGGCAACTGTGGTACAACCCGAGGATCTGGTGTTGTGAACCTCCTCAATAAAAAGTAATTTATCATCCTGTAATCATTCTTCTCTTCAACTTGACTCTCCTCCACACCTCATTACACACACATGCACACACGCAGGCACAAAAACCAAGCTTTGCACAAAGCAACCAAAAGTCTACCACAAAAGCTGACAGCAAGCTAAGAGAGATAAACATAACAAAGCGGGGAAACAATGTCTTGGGAGCAAATAACACAGTATGCTTGGATGAACTTGCCTCATGTAGACTTTTCCAAAATGTATATTTTTCAGACAGATGCTTTTTTGTTCTTGTGTTCAATAATGCGGGAAAATATAGGAAGAGATAAAAATGGCTTACAGAGTGAGCACAGAGCACTGGGAAATGTGGGTGGATCAGCTGCATATCTCATATAACTCCGAACCTCAACAGAAACCATATTTGTTTTCTTCCTAACAATCTCTAATTCCCTGTGCACTCACCAAACTAAGACATAAATTAGAAGTCAGAATCCTTAATACATACTAATTTTTTATTAAATTCATGAGTGATAAATCATTTGAACATATATTCGGATCTGCTAGTTTTTCACCGTGATGGATAAAATTATTTCCCTTTGGTGAGTTAAAGGCATCCAGTTATTTAACAGCCTTTCCTGAATCTAGTTCCATAAACATTCATTGTAAGTCTTATTTAAAAGCTCTAGTGTTTTCCTTCCACTAACCAAGCCATCAAATTTGGCTCTGTCTTGTTTAATGCAACCCCTCATCTCATTACCATATCCTGTTCATATAAATAGTATAAATAAAAATTGCAAAGAAAGAGAGTATAACATTCATGGCCTAAAACTTGTGTTAAGTTTTTATCTAAACACCTAATTAGTAAGTATTAAACTTGAATATGCTACGTCCTACTTATGTTAACAGACATAATTCCTTTTATAACTCTATAAAGCAAATCAGTTTATGTGGCAGCTTCCATACCAAGTTATAGTCATTCTGTATGAAGAAGTAATAATTAACTACCTTCAATTCCTAAACAGTAAATAGCAAGTCCTTTGTTCCATTAACAGGCATGCACTTGGTAATCATTAACCACATTAACTTCTTATTCCCTGAGTAGTGATAAAATTGGTAATCCTTAAAGAGTTGAGAGATAGGTATTTTGCCTAAGATTGTGGGTGGAATCATTTTAGAATAAGCATTTAAAATATGCGGAGTATTTAAAGATTTTAATCAAGCAAAACCCTAGACCACAGTGTACAAGATATGAAATATCTAATGAAATGTTGCTTGGTGAAAAAGCACTCTTAATGATATGTTTCATTCCTATTTAGTTGATTAACAAAAATCTGAGAAATCCAAAGTAAACATAACCAAAATTGGGGCCTATATCATACAAATTCTCAGATAACATTTCCCTTTTAGTGATATGAGAAAGAATGGAAAAAAACTGAAAAGACACGCTTACTTAATCTTTTTATCATAAACAAAATAGCAGGTCACAGAGCCTAAATTCTTTTTTTTAAAAATCCATCTAACTAGCAAAATTTAGGTTGTCCCATTTAAGTTGAATGAATTCTCTTGAACCAATCTTTATTGCCTTCAACCTTTTATTGTCAACCTTAGTCAGGACTTTTCTTGTGGCAAGTGGCAGAACCAGGTTAAATTAACTCAAAGGAAAACAGATAAATTTACTAGTCAACACTGGTAATGGCACTGAACCAACAAACCCAGAAGAAATATACAGATGCTAGAACAAAGTTAGACTGTTTATTATAATAAAGAGTTCTCTCTCTCTTTGAATGCTGTATCAAAAAGTCCTATGTATAAATACAGAGAATAACCTGTATTTTTTGTTTGTTTGTTTGCTTTTTCTTTTTATAGCTATACCCATGGCATATGGAAGTTTCCAGATTAGGGGTCAAATTAGAGCTATAGCTCCAAGCCTGTGGAACAGCCACAGCAACACGGGATCCAAGCCACATCTGTAACCTAAACCACCACAATTCACAGCAACACTGGATCCTTAGCGCACTGAGTGAGGCCAGGGATCGAACCCACGTCCTCATGGATACCAGTCAGGTTCATTACCTCTGAGCCACAATGGAAACTCTGACTGATTTTAAAAATCTTAAGGTTCCTCTAAGCTCACACCTTTGTAAATTAACTATCCTCTGATTATCCTATTTCAGTTGTGCTGGGTGGAGGTTCTTATTTTTACTAACTGATATAAGCATGCAAGCAAGAATCACAATAGATTTCAGAAACAGAAAAGCCACAAAAAACAAACTCAACAGGGAATAACTTGCACCTGAGATAACCACAGTTTATAAAGCAATTATGATGTTTAAATTATTGATTTTTTAATACAGCCTTAAAGAACTGTGTAAGAATATTGCAGTGTTTTAAAAAATTAAGTAGAGGGGATTTTGCTTCCAGATACAGTGAGGTACTCACATTCATTAATAGAATAGTATCAATCCTGTCTAACATAAATAATTATTAAGCTAGACAAAATTATGAGACCCCTATTTTTAGGCATGGGATGACAGGCAGTGCAGTACCACAAAACTTGAGGAAAGAGAAACCCCATGACATTAGCCCCATAATGACCCCTGCTCTTAGCCTGGAGACAACTTCCTGACCTTGGCACAGTGACCTGGATTTCAGAGAGAATATGGAGGTCTTTCCGAGCCAAGACAATAGATATAAGGATGCAGAGTAGCTGGAGCAGCTGAAATAGGAGGTCCAGTGCACCAGGCTGGAAGATGCTGTGTAGAGACAGGCATAGGTCTGTATGAGGACACAGGCAAGACCTTCTTTAAGGGCTAGGCTGCATATATGCACAGTGAGACTTCATCAGACTTACCTGAAAACAACTGATATGGGGTTCAGAGTTCAACATTAGTTCTTCAACAGTGCTGGAAGCTGCAGTCCTGTCCTGATGGAAAGTATAGATCAATAAACCTATAAAATACTAGGGGTATCCTGGGAATCCAGTTAAGACATCACAAGGTTCAGTACAGATTGTTCTCAGTCTGCCCAATAAAGTGCCCTGATGAAAAACTTCAGGGAATATATAGTTTGGAGAAATTTGAATGCTGTAAATTTGCAGTATCTTGAGAAATACTTTATGCTTTTGTCAGATCTGAATTAACAAAGTGAAAACTAGGTTGACACAAATTAAAGGTGTTTAATGAATAATCAAATTTCTTCCTAGAACAAAATTATGATACTTAGAAGATCACAGAATCCATATTCTCTACAATGTATTATCCAAACTGGAGTGTACAATAACAAATTATGTGATATTCAAAGAAATAGGAAATCTGATCCACAAACACACAAGACAGTAGTCGATAAAATGTTGACTTTAGCTTACAAGGCTTAATGTTGATTTTAGCAAACAAAGTTATTAAACAAAGTATTGTAAATACAGTCTAAGAACTCAAGAAAAATGAAGCAAGAAATTAAAGAAAAATTTGGTAATAAAGAGTAAACTAAAAATGGGTCCTTTTCAGAAAAAAAAATGAGAATATAAAATATAAAAGAATAAGATGGAAATTATAAAACTAAAAAGTAATGAAATAGAAAAAAACACTGAAATGGCTTATCAATAGATGGCAGAAAGACTCACCAAATCTGACAACAGGTCAATAGGATTTATCCAATCCGAAGAATGGCAAGACGACTCAAGAAAATTCAAGAGAGTAATAGTGACCCATTGGATGATAGAAAAGTGGTCTTAACATTTACATAACCTGAGTCCAAGAAGCAGAAGAGATAGATAGTGAATATAACAAAGATGTATTTAAAGAAATAATGGTCAATTTTTTCCCAGTTTTGATGAAAAACATTAATTTCTGTATCCATAAACTCAACAAACCTCAAATTAGATAAGCACAAAGAAAGCATCTAAGTATATCACACTCAAACTACTGAAAAGCCAATACAAATAGAAACTCTTTTTTTCTTTTTTTTTTTTTTTTTACTTTTTAGGGTTGCATATATGGCATATGGAGGCTCCCAGGCTAGGGGTCTAATCAGAGCTACAGCTGCTGGCCTACGCCACAGCCACTGCAACACCAGATCTGAGCCGCATATGTTACTTAGACCACAGCTCATAGCAACGCTGGATTTTTAACCCACTGAGCAAGGCCAGGGATCGAACATGCAACCTTGTGGTTCCTAGTCAGATTTGTTTCTGCTGCACCATGAAGGGAACTCCAGAAACTCTTGAAAAGTGGAGAAAAGAGACCTATTACCTACATTGAGAAAACAATGAATTGAGAGCTAACAATGATGTAAACTATAGCTGACTACTGAGAAATAATGAAAACCAGAAGATACACTTGTAAAGAGTTAAAAGAAAAAATAACCCATTAATCCAGAATTCTGTGTCCAGTTAAAATATCCTTCTAAAACAAAAATAAAATACAGACAAGTTCAAACAAATAAATCTAACAGAATTCATTACCATCAGGTCTTCACTTAAAAAAAATGTAAAGATATCTCTCAGAAAGACGAAAGGTAAATTAAAAGTGGAAACTCATACCTATTGGAAGGTACAGAGAACACTGGAAATAGTAGAAGAAGAGGTAAAATAAAGTACTACTTTTTTTGTCATAAGTATTTTAAGGGAACTTCTGTTATGGTGCAGTGGAAATGAATCTGACTCTTATCCATGAGGATGTGGGTTCAATCCCTGGCCTCGCTCAGTGGGTTGGGGATCTGGCATTGCCATGAGCTGTGCTGTAGGTTGCAGACATGGCTCAGATCTGGTGTTGCTGTGGCTGTGGTATAGGCCAGCAGCTGTAGCTCTTATTTGACCTCTAGTCTGGGAATTTCCATATGCTGTGGGTGTTGTCTTAAAATGAAAAAATAATAATAATAATACTAAATTTCTCAAAAGACATCCGACTCTAGACAAAATTAATAAAATTGAAAGGTTGTATTAATAACATGTTAAAGAAAGAATGTAAAAATAATAGTACAAAAATGGAGATGTGGGTAAATGAAATTAAACTGTTATAAGTTTATTAAATTTAACAAGAGGGAAAAAGAAGATGGGAAATATCACATGTGTAGTGAAAAGTGGGAAGTAGAAATTTATGCAATACTATATTTACATAGACTCAAGTTAGGTTGCATATTTTAAAGTCTGGAAACACAAAAAACCCAGAATAGCCAAAGACATCCTGAAAAAGAAAAATGCGGCTGGAGGAATCAGGCTCCCTGACTTCAGACTCTACTACAAAGCTACAGTCATCAAAACCATATGGTACTGGCACAAAGACAGAAATAGAGATCAGTGGAACAGGATAGAAAGCCCAGAATTAAATCCACGCATCTATAGTCAACTAATCTATGATAAAGGAGCCAAGAATATACATTGGACAAAAGACAGCCTCTTCA
>PVHT021183696.1:3338534-3446904 GCA_004024745.2 Catagonus wagneri
TGAAACTAGAACACTTCCTAACACCATGCACAAAAATAAACTCAAAATGGATTAAAGATCTAGATAGAAGACCAGATACTAGAAAACTCTTAGAGGAAAACATAGGCCAAACACTCTCTGACATGAATGATAGCAACATCTTCTCAGATCCATGTGTCAGAGTAAGGACAATAAAAAGAGAAATAAACAAATGGGACTTCATTAAACTTCAAAGTTTCTGCACAGCTAAGGAAACCCTAAACAAAATGAAAAGACAACCCACAGAATGGGAGAAAATATTTGCAAATGATTCAACTGACAAGGGATTACTCTCCAAAATTTACAAACAGCTCCTACAGCTCAACACCAAAGAAACAAACAACCCCATCCAAAAATGGGCAGAGGATCTAGGCAGACAGTTCTCCAGAGAAGACATGCAGATGGCAAATGAACACATGAAAAGATGTTCAACATCGCTCCTCATTAGAGAAATGCAAATCAAAACCACTACGAGGTACCACCTTACACCAGCCAGAATGGCCATCATCAAAAGTCTACAAACCACTGTGGAAAACAGTGTGGAGATTCCTCAGAAAACTCAAAATAGAATTACCATTTGATCCAGCAAACCCAGTCCTGGGCATCTACCCAGAGGAAACTATGACTCGAAAAGACACATGTACTCCAGTGTTCATTGCAGCACTCTATGCAATAGCCAGGTCATGGAAACAACCTAAATGCCCATCGACAGAAGATGGATAGGGAAGATATGGTACATACACACCATGGAATGTAACTCAGCCATTAAAAGGAACGAATTACCAACATTTATAGCAACATGGATGGACTTAGAAATTATCATGTGAAGTGAAACCAGTCAGACAATTAGACAGCAACACCCAATGCTACCGCTTACATGTGGAAACTAAAAAGACACAATCAACCTTCTTACAGAACAGACAATGACTCACAGACTTTGGAAAACCTTGGTTTTTCAAATAAGACAATCTGGGGGGTGGGCGGATGCACTGGAGATTTGGGATACAAAATCTGTAAAATTTACTTGTGATGATTTATGTACACTTATAACTGAAATAAAATCCATTAATGAATTTGCTATAAAAAAATAAAATAAATGAATAAAATGATTAGAAATTGACAAAATAAAATGCAATGCTATAAAATACTGAATTAATCTCAAAGAAGAAGAAAAGGAATAAAGACAAATAAAAAGACAGAAGTAACAAATGGAAGAGAAATAATATGAAACTGCAACCTAATGAATGGGAGAAGATATTTACAAACCACATATCCAATAAGGGGTTCATATCCAAAATAAATAAAGTACTCACACAAATCCAAACAAAATCAATTAAATGGGCAGAGGATATCCATAGAGAAGACACACAGATGGCTTAAAGGTACATGAAATATCACTCAACCCACTAATAATTACGGAAATGCAGATCAAAGCTACAATGAGATATCACCTCAACTGTTAGAATAAGTATTCTCTGAAACATAAGAAATAACAAATGTTAGCGAGGATATGGAAAAAGGAAACCCTCATACACTATTGGTAATACTACAAATTTTGGTATAGCCAATAAAAAAAAAATAGCGTTGAGATTCCTCAAAAATTTCAAATAAAACTATCATTTGACCTAGCTATTCTTCTTTTAAGTATTTATCCCAAGCACAGAAAAACCCACTAATTTGAAAAAAAATAAATCCAACTGCAGCAGTTCACGTTGCTGCAGAGGCACAGTTCTATCCTCAGCCTGGTTCAGTGGGTTAAAGGGTCCAGCATTGCCACAGTTGCTGCATAGGTTTCGGCTGTGGCACAGATTTGGTACCTGGCCTAGAAGCTTCCATATGCCATGGGTATGGCCATAAAATTAAAAAAAGAAAAGAAGAGAAGAAATATACGCATCCCTATGTTCAGTGAAGCATTATTTACATAGCCAAGGTATGGAAACAACCTAAGTGTCCATTGATGGATGAATGCATAAAGATGATATATATACCACACACACATCTATGCTACTCATGTATAAAAAATGAAAACATGCCATTTGCTACAACATAGATGGTCTTTGAAGGCGTAAGTCTAAGTAAAATAAGTCTGATCAAAACCAAATACCGTGTGATTACACTTATCTAAAAGTAAAACAAAACAAATAAACAAACAAAATAAGACAAAAACAAATTAAGAGATACAGAGAATTAGTGGTTACTAGAGAGAAAGGAAGTTGGAAGTGGATAAAATGTGTGAAGAGGTCAAATGTATATGATCGATGGTAACTAGACTTGTGATGGTGATACTGTATAGTGTACACAGACATTAAATTATAATGTCATACTCCCGAAGCAAAAAAAAAAGAAATAACAAAATGGTATCCGTAAACACTATCACATTAATAACTATTACATTAAATGTAAACTAAACACGCCAATTAAGAGGCAAAGATATCAGTCTCAATAAAGAACAGGACCCAACTGAATGGCTCCACATGATGCACTATAAAAAGGCTGAAATTTAAAAGATGAAGGGGGAAAGTGTATTATAAAAATGCTAAGCTTAAGAAAATAGGAATGTCTATATTAATATCAGTAAAAATGTATTATAAAAGAAAAAGAATATTTGATAGCAGAGAGTTCCCATTGTGGCTCAGCAGTTAATGAATCTGAATAGCATCCATGAGGACATAGGTTCGATTTCTGGCCTCACTCATTGGATTAAGTATCCGCCATTGCCCTGAGCTGTGGTGTAGGTTTCAGACACAGCTCAGATCCTGCGTTTTTGTGGCTGTGGCATAGGTAGGCAGCTACAGCTCCGACTGGACCCCTAGCCTGGGAACTTCCATGTGCCGCAAGAGTGTGACTCTGAAAAAGCAAAAGAAAAAAAAAAGGAATATTTGATAATGATAAAAAATATAATTTATAAGGAAGACAAAAATCCTAAATTTATATGTATCTGGCAAAAAATGTCCAAATCAATGAAGAAAAAGTAGAAAAAACTAAAGGGAGAAGTAAACTATATATTTTTTTCTATAAATAGAAAATTTTGTACATCTCAGTAATGGAGAGAAAAAAATAGAAAAATAAAATAGATCACTAAGTACATAGATTGAACAACACTATTTATAAACCTGTCCTAATTGATACTTAATAGGAGACTGTATCCAGTGTATCCAAATATAGAGTGCTTGTGGAACATTTACCAAGACAGTCCATCCATGGACAATAAAATCGGTCTCAAAACATTTCAAAAAATTTAAGTCAGAGAGTATGTCCTCTGGGTATTAAAATGAGATACTTAATGAAAATAATGATAAATATAGAAAACTACTCTATTTCTTCAGAATTAATACGTTTCCACATAACCCACAAATTATAGCAGTAATCACAAGAGAAATTAAATAAAACTTCAGTTGAGGGATAATGAAAACAAAACATAAAAACTAAAGTGGCATTCAGGAAGAAACATAATTTTAAATGTCTTTATTAGAAAAGATTTAAAACGACCTAATATTTCACATTATGAAGGTAGAAATGCAAACAAATTGAAATCAAACTAAATGAGCAGAAAGGAATAAAGAATAGAGCTCAAATAAGGATAAAACAAAAAGATAAAATTCTAAAACTAAATATTTTTTGCAAATATTAATAAAATTTGTTTCACCATTGATTATGAAATATAAAATTGATTCTGCAACACTATAAAAGAAGAGAAAACAAGAAGTACTAATATCAAGAATAAAAACAGGGATATTACTTTAGGTATCACAGACATTAAACAGATAAGAGAATATTGTGAAAAATTTTATGAAAATAAATTTTATGACTTAGATTAAGTAGAAAATTACTTGAAAAATGTAATCTACCAAAATTGAAATAAGCAAAATCTGAGAGTCCGAATAACCTTATCATTCTTAAAAATTTGAATTTGTAATGAAATAAATCTTCCCCAAAAGAAAATTTCAGATTGAACAGATTTCACTAGTAAATTTTATCAAATATTTAAGGGAAAAATAATGCTAATTTATCAAATTTTATTTAAAAGATAGAAAAGAATTTTTTAACTCATGTTATAAAACCAGCTTATTCTTGATAACCAAAGCCTGAGAGCAATATTACAAGAAAAGAAAACAACTCACTCCCAGTATCCTTCGTGATAAAGACATAAAAATCCTCACAAGTGCTAGAAAATCAATTTCATCAATATAAAGGAAAAACAAGGATATTATAAGGATATCATAAAGATAAAGGATAATTACAAGGAATGTAAGATTGATTTCACATTAAAAAATCAATTACGTAATTTTCCATGATTACAGAGTAAAGATATGCATATCATATGATCATTTCAAAAATTACGAAAGAAAAGGCATCCTTGTCTTGTTTCTGATCTTAGAGGAAATGCTTTCAGCTTTTCACTGTTGAGTATGATATTAGCTTGGGGTTTGTTACATCTGGACTTCATTATGTTGAGGTAGGTTCCCTCTATGCCCACTTTCTGAAAAGTTTTTATCATAAATAGATGTCGAATTTTATCAAAGGCTTTTTCTGGGAGTTCCCGTCATGGTGCAGTGATTAACGAATCCGACTAGGAACCATGAGGATGCAGGTTCGATGCCTGCCCTTGCTCAGTGGGTTAAGGATCCGGCGTTGCCCTGAGCTGTGGTGTAGGTTGCAGACATGGCTCAGATCCCACGTTGCTGTGGCTGTGGCGAAGGCCCGCAGCTACAGCTTCTGTTAGACCCCTAGCCTGGGAACTTCCACATGCCACGAGTGCGGCCCTAAAATGACAGAAGGCAAAAAAAAAAAAAAAAAAAAGCAAAAAGGCTCTTTCTGCATCTATTGAGAGATGATCATATTGTTGTTGTTCTTAGATACTGTTGTTCTTAGATATTGTTGTTGTAGATACTGAAAAATTCTTGTGTTGCTGGGATGAATTCCACTTTATCATAGTGTATGATCTCTTTACTATATTGTTGCATTTGGTTTGCTAGCATTTTGCTGAGGATTTTTGCATCTATGTTTATCAGTGATGTTGGCCTATAATTCTATTTTTTTTTTTTTTTGTGCTATCTTTGCCTGGTTTTAGTATCAAGGTAATGGTGACTATATAGAATGTGCCGGGAAGTGTTACTTCCTCTGCAATTTTTTGGAATTGCTTCAGAAAGATAATTGTTAAATCTCTCAATGTTGAGTAGAATTCACATATGAAGTCATCTGGTCCTGGGCATTCGTTTATTGAGAGTTTTTAAATTACATATTTAATTTCATTACTGGTAATTAGTCTATTCATATTTCCTATTTCTTCTGGTTCAGTCTTGGAAGTTTGTACCTTTCTAAGAATTTGTCCATTTCTTCTAGGTTGTCCATTCTATTGGTGTGTAGTTGCTCATAGTAGTCTTTAATTCTCTTTTGTTATTTTTGTGGTGTCAGTTACAACTTCTGTTTCATTTCCGATTTTCTTGGTTTAGGCCCTCACCATTTTCTCTTTAATGAGTCTGGATAAATGTTTGTCATTTTTTTTTTATCTTTCAAAGTACCGTCTTTTATTTTCATTGATATTTTCTATTGTTATTTTAGTCTGTATTTCATTTATTTCCACTCTCATCTTTATGATTTCTTTCCTTCTAATTTTGGGGTTTGTTTGTTCCTCTTTCTCTAGTTGCTTGGGTACAAGGTTAAAGCAACACAAGGATGCCCACTCTCATCATTTTTATTAAACATAGTTTTGGAAGTTCTAGCCATAACAATCAGAGAAGAAAAGAAATAAAAGGAATCTGAATTGAAAAAGGAGTAAAACTGTTACTGTTTGCAGATGACATGATGCTGAAAATAGAAAATCCTAAAGATGCTACCAGAAATCTACTAGATTTATTCAATGAATTCAGTAGTTTCTTGATACAAAGTTAATATACAGAAATCTGTTGCATTCCTATATACTAGCAACAAAAAAGAAGAAAAAGAAATTAAGGAAACAATGTTATTCAACATCATATAAAAAATAATAAAATACCTAGGAATAAACCTATCCAATGAGACAAAATACCTGTACTTCAAAAACTGTAAGATGCTGATGAAAAAAATTAGAGCCAACACAACAGATGGGAAGGTATACTATGTTCTTAGATTGGAAGGACTAATATGGTTAAAATGAACATACAACCCAAAGCAATCTATGAATTCATTGCAGTCCCTATCAAACTACCAATGGCATTTTGCACAGAACTAGAACAAAACAATTTTAAATTTGTGTGGAAAAAAAAAAAAAAGCCAAAACAGTCTTGAGAAAGAAGAGACCCAGAGGAATCAGGATCCCTGATTTCAGACTATACTGCAAATCTACAGTAATCAAAACAGTACAGTACTGGCACAAAAACAGAAACACAGTTCAATGGAACAGTATAAAGCCCAGAAATAAACCCATGCACCTATGGTTAATAAGTCTACAACAAAGGAGGTAAAAATACTTAACGGAGAAAAGACAGTCTCTTCAATAAGTAGTACTGGAAAAACTGGACAGCTACACGTAAAATAACAAAATTAGACAATTCTCTAACACCATACTCAAAATAAACTCTAAATGGATAAAAAAAAAAACAAATATAATACCAGATACTATAAAAATCCTAGAGGAATACATAGGCAGAATACTCTTTGACATAAATCATAGCAATATTTTTTTGGATTTGTCTACTAGAGTAATGGAAATAACAACAAGAATAAACAAATGGGATCTAATTAAACTTAAAACCTTTTGTAGAGCAGAGGAAACTATAAGCAAAATAAAAACCCTATAGAGTGGGAGAAACTATTTGCAATCTATGCAATCAGCTCAATAGCAACAAAATAACACAAAAAAAAAAAATGAACAGAAGATCTAAATAGATATTTCTCCAAAGAAAACATACAGATGGCCAACAGGCATATGAAAAATGCTCATTATCATTAATTATTAAATAAATGAAAATCAAAACTAAAATGAAATATTGTCTTACATCAGTCAGAATTGCCATCAACAAAAGGTCTACAAGTAACAAATGCTGGAGAGAGTATGGGAAAAAAAAAGGAATCCTCCTACACTCTTGGTGGGAATTAAAATGTTATAGTCACTAAGAGGAACAGTAGGGAGATTCCTTAAAAAACTAAAAATAGAACTACCATATGATCCTGCAATCCTACTCCTGGTGATACATCTGGAAAACAGGAAAACTCTAATTAGAAAAGATACATGTACCCCAATATTCACTGCAGCACTATTTACAATAGTCAAGATGTGGAAGCAACCTAATTGTTAACTGAGAGATAAATGGATAAACAATATTACTCAGCCATAAAAAAAAATGAAATGCAATTTGCAGCAGCATGGATGGATCTAGAGTGAAGTAAGCCAGATAGATAAAGACAAATATCATATGATATCACTTATTTGTGGAATCTAAAATGATATTTATATCTTCCAATCTAAGAACTTACAAAACAAAAATAGACTCACAGACATAGAAAACAAACTTATGGTTACCAGAGTGAATAGCAGGGGTGGGAGTGGGGGATAAATTAGGAGTTTGGGATTAACATATACACACAGTATATATAAAATAGATAAACAAGGACCCACTGTATATGCATATGAATAACTGAATCAATTTTCTGTATACCTGATGCTAACACAATACTGTAAATTAACTATTCTCAATTTATAAAATGATTAGGAGTTCCCACTGTGGTACAATGGGTTAAAAATCTGACCACAGTGGCCCAGGTTAATGAAGAGGCACAGGTTCAATCCCCAGCCTGGCACAGTGGGTTAAAGGATCTGGCACTGCCAGCTGTGGCACAGGTCACAGCTACGTCTTGGATTCAATCTTTGGCCAGCCCGGGGAACTGCCACATGCCACGGATGTGGCCATTTTAAAAAATGTTTAAAAAAATGATGACTTAGAATTTCCATGTGGCTCAGCAGGTTAAGGACCCGACATTGTCTCTGTGAGGATGTGAGTTCAATCCCTGGTCTTGTTCAGTTAGTTAAGCATCCAATCTGGGGTTGCCTCTAGCTGAGGCATAAGCTGCAGCTACAGCTCAGGTTCAACCCTTGGCCCAAGAACTTTCATATGCTGCAGGTGTGGCTGTAAAAGAGAAAAAAAAAAGAAAAAAAATGGAAGATTTGACTGCTCATAGCAAAAAAGACTTCTGAGTTCTGCCTGAGCATTTCTCAGGCACGTGGAAATGAATATTATCTGTGAGCACATTGGAAAAGGAAGGGTGACACTATTTTTTGAGTTAGAGGGTACTCAACACTGGATTCCACTGAACACAGGCACTAAGATTTTTATTCAGAAAACTTCCAACAGAGACTGATAGGAGTATTTATCTTTACTTTATTCTAACAACTGGCTGGGACACTTAAGAGAAATCACTGAATTTACACAAGGAGGGAGTTGGCAAGGATGGTTTTCACATATGGAAAAAGAAACATGTTGTACGATAAGGCAGAGGAGCAGTGTGCCAGATAAGAAATTTGGGTATCTGTTATTAATTCCTCACTGTCCTCAGTAAAGTACATGATAATAAGTAGATAATATGTTACAGGTAATGTTTAAATTACAACATTTCACTTCTGATCCCTTAAATTTTGCTGTCACATCAGTTAAAACATGAAAATCAGAGCAGAAAAAGAGAGTACCCTGAAACATTAAGGTACAAATTCCATCACGAGCCCTTCTATACATCCAGGAAAGCCTCCTTCCTATGGTGACCTAAGAAAAATGCATAGGCTTTGGACAAGACCAAGTCCAGAGTAACTCCTGACCAGATGTCTAATCTTGGGCAAGTTATTCAATCTCTATGAGTTTCTTAATATACAAAGGGGGTGTGAAAACACTTATCATTACCAGCTTCTTGTAAAGATTGAGAGATCATACATACAATATAAATTCTGCAATAAAGTGAATTTTTATTAAAAAACTATTTGACAAAATTCAGAATTCACTAAACCTCAAAGCCTAAGAGTAAAAACAAACTTTCTACTTTTCTACTTTTTCTTAATAAAGAGCATCTTGCAAAAAACAAAAACAAACCAAAAACAAAAAAGCCAACTAAGATCATACTTTATAGTGAAAAACTAAATGTTTTCCCTTTAGATTAGGAATAAATGAAAGCATTGCTTTTATTGTATTGGAGGCCCTGGTTATCTAATAAGGCAAGACGAAAAGAAAGCATACATATTGAAAATTAAAAAGTAAAAGAAAATTTCTATCTATATACTTCATAATTATCTACACAGAAAATTATTTTTTAAAAAAATCTCAAAAATACTGCACTAGCAAACTTAGAGAGCTTGTATTATAAAAGGTCAATATAAAAATCAATTTTATTCTGCAGACCAGCAATAAACATCTGGAATTTTAAAATTTTTAAAATATCAAAAATATGAAACATTTGTTCTCATTCCTTCTAATTAAGCTATAGATTCAACACAATATCAAATATAATCCTAACAGGGTTTCTGGGCACACACTGACAAATTGTTTCTAAAATTTATGTACAACACAAAGATTTACAATAGAAAAAACAATTCTGCAAAAGAACAAAGTTGGATGATTTATTGGACTTAGTTGCTAAAGCTGCAGTAATCAAGAGAGTGGTATTAACAGCAAGGTAAGCATATAGATCAATGGAAAAGAAAACAGTGTCCAGTAAAGACCTACATGTAGAAGTCAATTGATTCCAACAAAGGGCCAACATAACTGAATACAATTATGATATTTTTAGGAAAAGGACATTCATAATTTTCCAAGCAGCAGCAGCTAGAGGTGGGAAGTAAGCAAGGAACTCTTCTCACAGCTCACAGATTCTGCCATAAAGACCAAAATGAAAGCCAAAAGGTCACAGATAATTGGGCAAAACTGAGATTAGTTCTGCAATTGCCCAGCTTCATGTATTTGACTCAATGCACTGAGTCACTCCACCCTTATATTTGATTTAAAGTAGCATACTAAAGTTTTTCTAATTGACATAAATAATTGGCAGTCAAACTGCAATTATATTTTGAAAAAATATATATGGGATGAGCAACAGAAAAAAGGAGGATTTTTTTTTTATCAAATAAATTTAGGTTTCACCAATCTACTTTCTTTTTTGATAATAGAAATTCTTGGCAGAAAAAAAAATTATCCCTTAATTAAATCTAACCTGCTTCATTTATGGGTGAAGGGGCCTTACCGAAAACTGATTTTTGCTTTATATGATAAGTAAGTACATCTATACATAGAACATATACTTTTGTCGAATACATTATATGTAATCTAAAATATTTTTAATTGCACAAACTCATTATGGTAGAATCATTTCCTAATGAGATTTAACTTGATCTGAGTAAGAAAAAAAATAACTGCGTAAATGCCTCATTTGTTCCTGCTCATTTGAATAACGGCCAAAGTAATATTGTCTCAAAGAGATGTTTTTTCTAAATGCTGTTTATGCAGTAGTAAGTTATTGATGTTAATATTTTCAGTCATTATTACTACAAAGCTAAATATCACTGAAATTCATTCATTTCTACTTGGTACACAGGTTGAGAGGCCCTACTTTGAACATATCACATTTTTCCCTTTATTGACTCACCAAGTCCATGAAATTTAATTTTTTGTTGCATCATATTTTGACAGTGTGTTAATTTTTTAAATACCCTTCTTCCCAAATAACTACAATAGAAAAATAGTACAGAGAAGGAGAATCACATTATCACAGTTTGCTTTTTAAATACAAAAGCTGTTACTGGTGGCGGATTTTTGTTCTGAAGAGCTTCATCTTCCTCTCCTTTTTCCCGCCAACACAAAATTAAGATTTGGTAATTAAATATTTCAGTGAATTTGAAGTGTGGAAAAAGCCAATTTGGATCTTGGACCATTTAGCATTTATTGTCCATGAGAGATAAAGGTGGATGCTTTAGTCTGAACTATGTTAACTATCTACAAAGCAATTTCAAGAGACAATTGTAAATCTTCCGATGAAATTCATACCCTCTGGATCAGGCAGGAATTCCCTGCTCTATTTATTTATGGTATGTTACCAAATATGTAAGCAGAAGCCTTGAATATCTCCGTTTTTTATTCTCCCCTTTGAGCAGTTTAATTTTATAGGGATCAAATTGAATTTAGTATCCATTGTTCCCATTATTGGCCGTTTTTTTTAAAATTATTATTTAGAAATGAGGCAGACTATCATGGAGTAGAGAGAAAAAGTACAATGTATAAGAATATAGGGAGTCCAGTATCTATGAAATTATTTGCACACTATTGAAATTGAGACATTTTTGAACTGTGTCTCCTGGCTTGCTCTGCCATTATCATCATCACATAAGGGAGATGAGTCATCATTAATGTAACTATTCAAGCACTAAGAGTGGCAGTAATGACCTTCAGAGAAAAGGACTCAACTCTTGGAGTCACTGACCTCCAAGTCTTAAATAACACAAAAACTCATTGAGTATATCACACAGTAGATTTTACCTCTCTCCACCCAGATTATACCAGCCATTACTTTTTATATGAATAGCCTAACTAGAGGGAACATATTGTAAGAGAATGTCAGTGGAAATCGCATATGTATTTCAGAACAAAATTCTGCCCCGAGCTTGCTTTTTAAAATGACAGATTACATGAATCTGAAATTTGTCCTTTGCCATGATGATAAAAGCCACCACACTGAAATGCTGAAGTTGTCTTCTGTACCGTTGAGCCAGTCCTTTCTGTTGCTGGTCTTTATAAATGTCTTCTACTTTCCTCTACTCTGTCTCTCATTCTGCCATCTAGTAAAACTAGAATCATATATGCATGGCTGTGACAGGAGTGGGTTTGCTGGGCAATTGAGAAAGTCCTCCCAATTTGAGAGTTCCCTTATTATTAGCCAGAATATAACATTACTAATTATAGTTTGCTTATTATAAAGGATATTTTGTTCTCCAAGATTTTAATTATCAAAGTTGCCTAATCAGCAACCAATACAATATGATGGTACTGTTAACTTTTATAGCACAATTGAGAGCTCTGGGAAGCCATGGATCCTTATGAATCAAAGGTTTTGTAAATAGCACCACCTAGGGACCAGGCCAAAGCATTATGTCATTCCAGGAGAATTCCTTTAGAGTTGCTCCTCCTTGTGCTGAGTACTGGGGTAAACTCCTTGATCAATCCTGTGTTACAATGTGGAATTTCTGCTTTGGGCAGAGGGTAGAGGGGCGGCAGGGGGTCACCTCCTTTCTTATAGGTTAAGAATGAGAAAGTAGCCTTGTCAGAGTAGGAATACACAGCTGTTTGGTACCAGGAGTTAGAATTTGGATAACAGAAGTTTACAAGAATGGTCTGAGAAAACTGGCTGCCCAACCCCTGGAAGCCTCATGGCCTGTAGGATGCTGGCAGAGGCCATGGGAAACTGAGTTTAGATGCAGACCCTCCCACCCGGAGAAAGGAAATAGCCTCTGGAGTCCCTGCCACCTTCTTGTCCAGGTAACCCACACTGAGCCCATGGGAACTCATCTCACAAAGCCCTGCTCACTGCATCACACATTCTGTTCAGAAGAATAGTCCTAAATAAAGCATTAATATTATATGGTTTGGTGAAATAATTCAACAAAGCTCATGTTAATTCCATTTCAAGAGCTGGTTCTAAGACTTACTCATGGCTAAACCTTCAATGAGAAAAGTAACACTTTGGTAATCCCCAAACAGAGAGAAAAGTCCTGAACTTCCAGTGTTTACCATCAAAATAATATTGACTTCTGTCAGTGACATTTATAAAACACAGCAGAAAAACCCTTAGGTAAATTTGTCTGGGCGAGGAATCAAGATGTCAGAGTAGGAGGATGGAGAGTTCTCCTCTTTCCACAAATACATCAAGAATACATCTACAAATGCAACAACCCTCACAGAACACTAGGAGAAGATCTCCAACACCTGAAAGGACAAGAGGACCTCCATGTAACTGGGTAGGACAAAAGGAAAAAATAAGGGAGGAAAGAGGAAGTGAGATAGGTCCTATGCTTCTGGGAGGGAGTTGAGGGAAAGGAGAGTTTCTGCACCTGGGGAAATCCCCTCCCTGTGGGAAGATACACTTGGACAGAAAAGGACCTTCAGAGGCTCAGATGAAGGTGCAACAACCAGTCTGTGGAAGGCATGTCAGAGTGAGACCTACATAGATGGCCCATGCCACTCCTCCGTACACTTCAACCTAAAACACATGTCCGTTGGCATGGTCAAGTGCTGGGTGTGGGCAGTGGGACTGAGACAACAAACCCAGGGAAAGGACTGCTTTTGGCTGTGTGGAGACAGCCTGAGGGGCAGAAATGTAGAGCACCGTTAGTGGAATAAGCCCAGGCTCCCTTGGAAGCAGAACACCATTTCTATGTGGTATGCAAAGGGCAGGGCCTGCATTGCAGCCTCCCCTCAGATTTTTTACCTCTTCTTCCACAGACTCTAGGAGAAGCTCCCTTTTGGGCTGGCCCACATGCCTCATCTGTATTACATCCTCTGCCCTCACCCTGCCTGAGTGGGTTCGTGTGCACCAGTCTCTGCCCTGGTCCCCATCCACACTGGCTGGCTCACTAGCCCCAGCAGCCTCCCCAGTCTGCTCTCACCTGGACAAGCTCATGCACTCTGGCTGCCTCAGGAGCAGATATTAGTGAGTTGCCCACACACAGAGGTGGGGCTGAAATCATAGCTGAGGCCTGGGGCCCATGCAATTAGAAAGAAGAGTAAAATCTTTCCTGACAGCCAGGTGAATCATAGATTTACACCTCTGCTGTAAGTTTTACAAATTTAGCGCCTGTGGAATACCTGAACAGACGATTGCTCCCATAACTGACACAGGTATGGTTTTAGCAGTTCTGTGCTTTTCGGGCAAATAAACATAGGAGTTGGACAAGGCTAGGGTCTGAGCTGCCTCCACAGCTCCAGGTGCACAGCTACTGCAGTCCTGGGATCTGACTTCAGTGGATCTGCACCAGTGGCCTGGTGAAAATAATGCCTGAGATATACCAGGGCCAATTGCTGTCATACCCACAGTTCAGGTGGGGCCAAGAGCAGTGTCAACAACAGTGTACTCTGTGAGCCTGCACAGTGGGTAAAAGGTGACACAACAGGGCACACTCACAGGTGAACAGCTCCATGGAGGAAAATTCAGTGGCTCCCCTCCCAGTAGGAATACTGCAGTCCCACCCATCTCACACCACAGATCAGAAACATATCTCAGAAAGAGATATGGGAGATTCTACTCCAACAGCTAGGGAGCAGACCCTGCCTCTGACAAGACAATGACAAATGCATAGCAAAGAGGAGGCCCCACTCCATATCCAATGTAGGCTCTGGTTACCACAACATCAGTCACATCTCCTACAAAGAGGATAATGGTCAGAACACACTGAGGAAAGAGGTGACAGGTATTCGTATTAAAAGCAGTGCTCACACTAAAAAATATTAAGCCCACAGAGGCTTCACAGGAACATTTCCACATAAAAATAGCCCTCCATGGGAGTCTGAGCCTCTTGCATCAGGAGAAGAAACCCCATAGCATTTGGCTTTGAAGGCCAGTGGGGCTTGAGTACAGGAGCTCCACAGGACTTGGAGAAACGGACTCCCCTCTAGGAGGGCACACACAGGTTTCACATGCACTGGGACCCAGCACAAAGAAGTAATTCCATAGGAGCCTGGACTATATACATTCCTATAGGTGTTAGAGGTTCTCCTAGGGAGGCAGGTCTTGGCTGTGGCTCTCTAGAGGGGGAAGGAGGCCCCAAGGAATATTGATCATGATGAGTTCTCCTGGAGGTCACCATTTCAGCACTAAGACTTGGCCCCACCCAACAGCCCAAAGGATCCAGTGACAGAATGCCTCAGGCTTAACAAAAAGCAGCAGACAGGCTGCCCAAAGTTATACTGAGCTCACGGCCACCTAAAAATACATTCAGAGCAATAAACTGTTCCGCCCACCAGTGGGAAGGCACCAGTCCCTCAAACCAGGAAGCCTGTATGACTCGCTGAACCAACCTCACCAACCAAGGGACAGATACCATAAGCAAGAGGGACTAAGATCCTACATTCTGAAGAAAGAATCCCATAAACCAAGAAAGTTAGATAAAATGAGATGACAAAGGAGATGTCTAAATGAAGAGGAGATAGTCAATCTACCTGAAAAGGAATTCAGTTAATGATAGTAAAAATAATCCAAGATCTAAGAAAAAGAATGAAGGCACAGACTGATAAATTACAATAAATGTTTAAAAGAAAGCTAGAATATTTAAAGAACAAACAGTGATAAACAGTATAATAACTGAAATGAAAAATACACTAGGAGGAATCCGTAGCACAATAACCAAGGGAAAAGAATGAAAAGGTGAGCTGGTTACAACTCAACAACAAAAAGATAAACCACCTATTCTAAAAATACGTAAAAGACCTAAACAGACATTTCTCCAAAAAAGACATATGAATGGCCAGTAGGCACATGAAAAGATGCTCAGTATCACTAATTATTAGTGAAATACAAATCAAAACTACAATGAGGTATCATGGCACATTGGTCAGAATGGTCATCATTAATAAGTCTACAAGACACAAATGCTGGCGAGGGTGCTGAGCAAAGGGAACCCTCCTGTACTGTTGGTGGGATTTTAAACTGGTACAACCACTATGGAAAACAGTATGGAGGAACTCACAAAAGTAAATATAGAATACCATACGATCCAGCAATCCCACTCCTGGACATCTAACCAGAGAAAACCATAATTCAGAAAGATACATACACCAGAATGTTCACTGCAGCACAATTAACAATAGCCAAGACATGGAAGCAACCTAAATGTTTATCAATAGAGGAATGGATAAAGAAGATGCGATATATACACCACAGTGGAATATTACTTAGCCATAAAAAGACTGAAATAATATCATTTGTTTTGTCTTCAAAATACACTCCACTTGATTCTTTAATAAATATTGACTACTTTATAGCAACATTTGAGTTGTCCTTTTGATTCAAGGACCAGAATAATAATAGCAAATTCTTCCCCAGCACCACAGTTGTGACTTGGTCATTTTTTATTATAATTTTCTATTTTAATACTAATACATTTGTATCTTTTTACCATTGACAGTAAGAGAAAAGCAAGAAAGATAAATTATTTTATATGTGCAAGGATTCTATGTGGATGTATCGCATGCCATTTACTGACACCAGGTAGACTGGAAGATTACCGGTGTAAATGATTTTATGTTTCTAAACATTCCTTATGCATAAATTGCATAAATTCTATTTTATACACATCCCCAAAGGACTTTAAGCCCTATAGGTATTTCCTTCTCTATGAAAATAATCAGTCCAGAGAGGAAATAATTACCAGCTAGTTCATTTGTTTTATAAATTTTAAGTTGAATTGATAAAATTTTCTAAAGCATGTATATCTCATGTTAGAAAGAAGATAAATCGCCTCTTTCAAAATGAACACAGCTGATCTTGAAATAGCATGTAAAAAATCTTTGGGATAGTAGGATTGAAAAAGAGCGTCATCATATTAGAAGGTTTGATTGACTGATTGATTGATTGCCTTTTTTAGGGCTGCACCCCAAGGCATATGGAAGTTCCCGGGTTAGGGGTCAAATTGGAGCTGTAGCTGCTGGCCTACGCCACAGCCACATGCTAGATTCTAGCCATATCCACAACCTACACCACAGCTCATGGCAATGCAGATCCTTAACCCACTGAATGAAGCCAGGGATCAAAAATGTGTCCTCATAGATACTAGTTGGGTTCATTACCACTGAGCCACAAAAGGAACTCCTATTTTAGCACATTTTATGACTAATAGATGTCCACGTTACAAATTATAAATACATTGTAAAATCATTCTATGTATTTATGTTTAAGCTGTTCTGCTCTTAAACGAGCATGTTTCTGTGTCAGTACACTACAGCATGAGGCAATGCTATGTTGATGCAACTGTATGTTAATGTTCACAGATTTACTGAGGTATAGTATCACTGGAGTCATTAGCTTTAGTGTACATGATGCCATGGTGTCAGCATTGTTGATGTTGGCTCAGAAGCCATTCAAATTAGCATTGCTCATAGCATTTATTTATATACTAAGATGTTGCTCATAATGGCAATATTGAAGAAAATAATTCTTTTGTAGGTGTCATACAACACCCCAACTGTCAAAGAAACAGATTAAGCAGAGTTTAAAGGCAGCATTTGGAAAACAAAGAGATGCAACATTAAGAATTATGCATTTACAGATTACTATTCCAAAATTCTTGTGTTTATATTTTATTGCAGTTTTAGGCTGTGTTTACATTATGAAGACATAACTCCTGTGTATGTGTTGGGTTTTATAGAAGCTTCTTTCAGACTATACACTAGGAATTCAGTCTTGAAATAAAAATAATTCCCAAATTAGGCTGATTTTTATTAAAATGAAATTCATGCCCAAACACACAAATGGCTCTGATGGTAATTAACCAAAATCAAGTGCTGGAATATTGCAAGTTTTAAGCCAAGCTGGCAATTTTTAAAGGGAAAAAGTCACCTACTATAGATCAAATTTTAATGCATTTCCTTAGTCTGCCATCATTTCAAGAGCTTTGTCAAATATTTCCTATTTTCCTAGTAAAAGGAGAATAGTAGTACATTAAAAGAAATCTCTTTAGAATGATATTTCTCTGCTGAAACATGTTCTCGGTTGAGCACCTACTAGCTGGAAAAGGTCATCAAACAGAAGACTAAAGATGATGAACTGACCAGAATCTATGGCGACCTCATTTCCAAGATAGAGATAATCTGACATGGAAGCCCTGAACTGTACAGTCCTTATTTACATTAGCTCTTCACTTCCAAATGCTCACTGCATTTTATAATACAATCTAATTTCAGTAATCATAGTGTCTCTGTAACAACAGTGAGCGGAAGTTTACATTCCCGTTTTCCAGATGAGTAATTGGATAAAGGTGGTAACCCTTTTCTAAGGTCACTGAAATGAGAAAGAACCTAAAAACACAGAATCCATGGCCCAAACACTTGCAGTTCCTAAAACACATTCCATGGCTGCTCTGATTTTTTTGTTGTTGTTGTTAGCTATGTGTGAACAAAATCCCACTACTACATAGCACTTAAAGTTTATAGGAAACATTAACAATATTATTATACATAAGCCTAACAAACATGGAACTGGGTATTTTTATCCCATTTATCTCATGAGAAGCGTAGAACCTTGGAAGAGAGAAATTGAATTTTCAAAGGTCACTTGTATGCCATTTGGGAGAGCTGGGCTAAGAGGTCAAATTTCAAAAACACTATTCTGTCCTCCTGCTCATGACTTGAGTTGCTTTTTCCTGAGTCATTGCAGTCTCTGCAGTAAAAGCATATTTTACACTTCAAGATCTGTCTCTATACCATCTAGTCCACAAAGTTCCTAATGCCCCAGTGTTCCTACAAGGAATTGGTATAAATATCTTGCATACAATAATAATATGTGGCTTATCTCTTTTTCTAGAATGAAGCAGTTAAAGGACAGAACTGGTGAGCCTGCATAGTGCACTTCTTCGAAGAACATAGATCAAACGAATGGATGTATTTATGAATGAATAATTGACCAAGGAAAATAATTACTTGTTTAATGTTTACGTAACAACAGTCATAACACTTGACAGGATGTTTAGAATATGATCTGCCCTTTCAGTCAAGAAAAAGAATACCTATGGCTCTACTCTGGCCTGAGGATGGGAGAAGGCAGGGCATGTGCGCACTTGAGGCAAGGAGCAAGATGGGAACAGAGTCCCAGTCCCAGGTGAGGGTGGTCTGGGAAACCTGGGATGTTCTGAAAATTCAAATCCAAGCGAGCAAGCGGGGGGAATCCTAGGTCCTACAAAACTGTATATACTCCTATCAAAACAGAACCTTGACAAGCAAGTACTTTTATGAACCAAGGGCTGTTCCTCCTGTCTTAGCAACGTATCCACACAGGATCCCAGAGCGTCTCAGGCATCTCAGCTGTCCTTTGTGTTCTCAGTTTCAGGCAAGCAGAGGTAGGACAGAAGAGGCCTTGCAGGCTTGTGATCTCACTAGACCCCAAGGTCTTTGGTGGCCTGAACAATCCTGATCCCCTTTCTGTTGCCAGGACAAAGTCAAGTGCCTGATGCTGTAGGGATATTTGACACCTTTTTTTAAAAAAAATAATGACATAGGTTACTGCAGAGGGGAAGGGGTCCTCAGTGGTAAAGTACCTCGTTCTCCAGAAACGCTGTGTGGGATGAGATTAGCTTAATGATTTTCCCATGGCAGCCCTTGGCCGTGCATCTTGAAGAGAATGAAAACTTTTTTGTCAGCATACATACAGTAATCTGTCTCTCAGATGAACACTTGCATTAGCTGAACTCACAAATCTGATAAAACCAGAGTGACAAATTATTTATTTTAGTATAAAAACTACTTGATCAGTTTCTCAATTCTAGTTGGCACATTATTTCCTTAAAGACAAAACATATGAGAAGTCCAATTATAATCAAAATGTTCCCAAATGAGAATATAAAGGAAAACTTGGATATTCATGTAAAGTCATCATCTCTTATAACGATGGTCTTGACAAAAGAGCTGGAAATAGTAAAAATCATTGGTCAAAGATCTTTTTCCATTTACCAGACAGTGCCAACATGGATCTAGTTACCTCCCCGACTTTCCTTTTTCTTGGTCCTGAAGGCTGTTAATACTCTGTTTCCATTAATGCATTAATTAATTGAATTACTATCAAGTCTTGCAGACTTGGGAGCTTGTTTGCCTCTTTGGCAGTTTTGTGCATTTCTCAGCTCAACTGACATTAAAATTTTACTCTTAGAGCAAGGAGAGCAATTAGATTTCAAATATCCTAAGGGAAGCCCCACTGTATCATGATGTCATAACAACAATTAGGTAAAAGAACAACTAATAAGTGGAAAAAAAGGTTTTGCAGTGAGCTTTACTGGGTGGAGAGTTAAACTCACACAATGTCAAGAGAAGCCTAATTGCTACTGAGCCTTACTTGAGTCTGTGGTGTTCTCTTAATGTCATAGATGAAGCTAGTTGACTCCACCTGCAGGCAGATTCCACTTCCCCAGGGTGTGACCATAGGCAAAGGAGATTTAAGTTCCTGCACCCCTCATTCAGCTCTCCCTGAACTCGTACTAGAGTATGACACCTGGGCATCTGACATCACCTAGAGATGTGTCCCATCGCGTACTACAGTATTAAATGCTCCATGAAATGAAGAACACAGGCAGCCTGACACGACCCTATAAAGAGGGACCTGGGAGAGAGGGAATCCTCTGAGCTCACTTTCCTCCCTCCCTCTCTCTAAATTCCTTCTAATCTCCTGTCGGCTCTTAGGGTAAAGATGAAGGTGGAGAAGGATCCAAGGGGCAAATAGAGCCCCTAAAACAGTACCTACAAATGCAAATCAGCAGTAGGATTTCAGTCAAGTCCCTTCTCTAGACAACAGCTCCCTTACTTTTCAAATGAAGATAACAGTAACTACAGAATTACTGTAATAAATAAATGAGCTGGTTCGCAGAAGAGTGTTTAGCAAAGCGCCTGGTAAATAGGAAGAGCTTTATTTCAGCACGCTATCACTGTTGCTGGTGTTATTATTGTTGCAACCATTACACCAATCCACCGCTCTTCCCCTTTCACTTTGAACAATACTGTCAGTTAAGTTCTTTCTGAGGCTGGATTCTTGTTCATAAACTCTAGTTTGTAAGCAATGCATTCATACCTGATAATCCAAACGATCAACGGTGAATCCTCGCCTTCCTGCCTTCGAGATTCCCTGTAGTCGGTTCCACAAACCATTACCACATCTTAACTTCCCTGCTAAGAACAGTTTTACTGAATTACCCACTGATGAACTGTGTTACACCTGCTGACTATTACAATCTCTTTATCATAAGATGAAGTAGGCAGAGTCCCTTGGTTTGGGCTTACTAACTGGCTACCATTGAATATAATGTAGTCCAAGATAAACAAGGACAAGAGTCTTATTTTTAAATCCTTGGTGTTATTTAGAATCATATGCAGTACCTTATCATTTGAGAGTGGCATTTAGAGAATGAAAGGATGCACCATTAGGAATTTTGAGTCTGTATACAAATGAATATAAATGCAAAGACAGAAGGCCTTGGTCAGTTCCTGTTTCCTTCCTGAGTGTACGGTTTATGGGTGAAAGCTTCATTGGTCACAGAAACCATTTTGGAAGGATCATTACCAACTGCATAAAAGTTTGATAGTCAAAACATATTAAGTGATTGTTGGCCACAACTTGCTGAAAATATGAGCTTAAGTGGAGCAAAGCTGAGACTTGAGGATTGTTCTGAGACTCTGATTACCAACACTATATTTGAATCCTGTAATTTACTATGGCCATCTTAGGATGGCTTTGTGAGGCATTTTTAACTCTATTGCTGGCTGGAGTGGTCATTTGATGGGTGAGAGGTTTTCGTTTTGTTTTCCAACAGGTGTATGTGTTTGTTTTCTTAGCAAGAAGATTCCACTATTGCTTTTCTACCCTCAAAGCCCTACTCTCCTATGTCCAGCTTGGGCTATTAGGAAGTGATATGGAAAATGATTTTATCTTCACTCTAGGATTGAGCCCTTCAAATGAAGCAGAAAGGCTGGCTTTGTTTTCTCAAGGACCAGGAATCTGTTTGAAAGCTGAGCTGCCACAGGAATAAGAAAAGGATGAGCATGACAGAGTAAGACATTTACCACTCAAACTGGGGCCTGAAAGTGCCCAAATGGACTTACTTTATACACCATGATTTCTCAGTTTTATTTAATTTCTTGTGCTTTAAAAGGTTGGCTTCATGTGATATATTTTCTATGGAAGGTAAAATTACAAAATTGTCAGTTGGGAGTACACACATAACAATGCAATGAAGGGAAATCTGAATAGGTGAAATCCTCAAATGCTGCTGATTCCTGGCCTAAAGCCTTGCATGCTTTGCAAAGTTTCAATGTGGCCCATGAAATAAATCAAAAAGAGGGAGGTATTCTGAACTGTACTGATGATGTGATTAACAGTAAGATCACATCCTTTGAAAAATGTAAAATGGCATTGTGATTTCAAGTTTCTTTCTTGTGTATAAACAACATAGAGGAATAAATGAATTTAAGTACTTTAACCTGGAGAAAAATAGCTCTTTCAGCCATTTGTCAGAAACTCAAATGAATTCTGTGGCCTTTCTTTGAGCTGCTGATTAAGGGTTTTAAGTGGTGAAGTAATCGCTTGGAACAAATAGGATTCCCCTGTCAGCATGCAGAAGCACTGCTCTCAAGTGTTCTAGCTAAAACCCAGAATCTAGAGGAAAAATGTTTTCTCAGCCCATTAAATTTGTCCTTCATAAGGTTGCAGCTGGGTGATCTCAAATAATTCATTTAACCTATTCTTCAACTGCAAAATAAGAGGTATGGGTAAGACCATCTTATATTCCCTCATAACTATTAAGTTATAAAATTCTGCTGTAATTATACCTGACTTTCTCTAGAGTGGCAGGACAGCCAGATGACCTCTTTTTTTTTTTTTTTCTTTTTGAGGTTATTCTCGATCTCATGCAAACAAAGTTCTAATTGTAACAATCATATGCTGCATTTTTGGTGGGCAATTTGGTTGCCAATTTCTTTAATACCTAAGCTTTTTAAGAACTAAAAAGAGCTCTCCTCAGAAAGTTATATTTCATCTTTTGTTTTTTTATAGCCACAGCCACGGCATATAGACATTCCCATGGCACAGCTGCACTGGATCCTTTAAACCACTGTGCCAGATGGGGATTGAACCCATGACTTTGCAGAGACCCAAGCCACTGCAGTTGAATTCTTAAACCACTATGCCACAGCAAGAACTCCTATATTTCTTTTTTTTTTTTTTGTCTTTTGTCATTTTAGGGCCGCACCTGCAGCATATGGAGGTTCCCAGGCTAGGGGTCTAATCCGAGCTGTAGCTGCCGGCCTATGCCACAGCCACAACAATGGCGGGATCCGAGCCATGTCTGCAACCTACACTGCAGCTCACAGCAACACTGTATCCTTAACCCACTGAGCGATGCCAGGGATCAAACCTGCAACCTTACGGTTCCTAGTTGGATTCTTCAACCATTGAGCCATGACGGGAACTTCACTCCTATATTTCTTATTGTCAGTTTCAAATGAAACATAGGAAAAGTGCCAAGCATTACTTTGATATACTTTTGCCAAGTCATTTATTCTTCCTCCTTTAGCTCATATTTATTTCATACCATTCTTCTTCAATTCCTTAGAGTTGTCTACTCAAATTAATGCTCATAAGTGAAATAAGTCACTTCTACATAACCAAAGATACTCAATTCCAAAGCATATGTCACCAGTCTTTGGACTGCATATGTCTTTGTTATAGTTGGAGAACCCCTAAACCAAAGGCACTCAACCCTACAATGACTTACATAGCTGGCGATGTGTCCTAGAATTAAACTTGTATTCTTTGTAGGCACTCCATGCTGGAACATGATTATCTGTCCTGGAATCCCTTCTCCTGATAAACCTGAATAAAAATAATAGAGAGAGAACATATTAGCACAGAAAGACACATGGAGAGTTTGCAGTAAACAGGAGCTATAAAACAGGAGGAACCATGAGGAAATAGAGGCCAGGAGGTAGCCTGATCCATCTATAGCAGAAACCGAAGTAGAGAAAGAATTACAGAGAGGGTGTGAAACTAAGCTGGAGATATTTCATAACTAGCATTATTGTTGGACTGCCAGAGCATCTTGAATTCTTACTGAGTTCCAATTCTCCATGAGGCCTGATTATGTATCTGCTGAGACTTTGTTCAATACTTCCTTGACTCTTCTGTGTGAATCCAGACCAAAAATTCATATCATGAAAAGAAACCTGCAGATCTTTCTGTTCTTACAGACCTGAAAGAGCATAACACAAATAAGTTTCAATAAGTGAAATAAGACAGAGAAAGACATATACTGTATGGAATAATTTATATGTGGAATCTAAAACAACACAACAAACTAGTGAATACAACAAAAAAAGAAGCAGACTCACAGATGTAGAAAACAAACTAGTGGTTACCAAAAGGTTGAAGGGAGTGGGGGGAGAGGCAATACAGAGGTAAGGGATTAAACAGTACAAACAATTAAGTATAAAATAAGCTACAAATATATTGTACAACATGGTGGATATAGCCAGTATTTATAATAACTACAAATAGAGTATAACCTTTAAAATTGTGAATCACTACATTGTATACCTATATCTTATATAATATTATATATAAACTATAATTCAATTATATATAGTAAACAAGTAAATAAATAAACAAGCAAACAAATAAATAAAATTACCTGTTGTATTTGGTCCAAAATGGATTTATTCCTGAATACGCAAAGGCCTGGCATATCTCAGCAACAGTAGGCAGAAGGAAGTGGCAATAAAGGCCTTGTCAGTCCATATTACAGGTTATAGTAAAGCATTTTAGTGAATGGATAAGGTCAAGGAATCTCAAACTAAAAACTAAAGTTTATATGGGATCAGTATCTATCAATTGCATTTATCCATCTTTTCCTCTTCAGCATTTGCAGGAATATTCAAGATTGAGGCATAATGAAATTATTTTGTAAATAGAGTTTGGCTAATATTATTATTGCTTTCATGAAAGCCTGATTTCAGCAGTATGGTTTATCATTCCCTACCAGAGAATGTCAGAAGAATTGTATAAATTAAACCACAGAGTGCTTACTCTGTCTGCTAGTTGTTGAAGTATTTATCAGCATTCTAATTAGAGTCCTGTTTATGAGGCTAGAAGAGCTCAGGCCAATTTCTCATGTACCTCCTTTTGTGGGCATAGTTTCCAGAAAAGCATGGTTATATCTGATGTGTACCTTGTAGCTCAGCATTGATATTTTATTCATTTTATAGCTAGCAGCAGTTTTGCAGGCAATATCTTTCTGAAACAGTGGATTCAGTACAAATAGCAATGTAGCTATGATATGGTTGCTCTGTTCTATCAAGTGGAAAACTTTAAAAGGAAAACCTGTGTGATTCGAATATCCTTGTAAACTGTGTTTAATACACCTTTAAATGAAAGGAGAAGAGCTGGTCAAAGAAACAAAAGTCTTTTATACATCTCTCTCCCCAATCTCGTGCAAAGTAAAATTCATGTGAGGTCAGGAGAATGAAAGTCCTCATTGTGGGGACATTTCAGGAACTAAGGAACCCAGCACAACATTTTGACACGTGGGGGAGAAGGGAATGCTTTCTCCATTCTGATTTAGTTTGAAAGTCAGACAATCTGCCAGCAATAAACTTTTTTGTTTTCCCAGCATAACTGCTAATTTGAGGATGGATATATTTTCTTTAACCTTCAGTCCATCTATCCTTATGTTTAAATTGGGATTTAAAACAGGAAAGATTAAGATCATACATTCCTCATAGTAAAAGATGACTAGTTTTTATTGTCCATTGGGCCAGATGAAGCTGTGGATGATGACCAGTTTCACTTATTTACTTAGAAAGATGAATGGCTCCGGATGGATTTTAAAATCCTTAAAGGGACAATGCTATTTATTCAGTTAATGCCTCTATCAAAGGTATGACAAAAATGTATGCCAGTATTCTTGCATGCAGCTATCAATACTCTCATCTCCAAACAACCCTTCCCATTACATCTTCTGCACAGTTCACAGTATGGTCCTGGGATTTACATGAAGAATGAAAGATTTGAGAATCCTGATCCTCTCAATGTTGCCTAATTGGTAGATGTGATGAAGATTGATAATCCTGCACATTGGTGGTGTTGAAGGCCATTAAAGTATTTTCTATCTGTATCTTTCAACCTTCAACTTCTCACCCAAGAAAAGCAGTTTGGGGCTAAAGAGAACCATAAAATATTGGGGTAGAGATAGGATGTACAAAATGAGAATACCCATTGATAAAGTGCCATGTTGTTCTGTGATAAACTTTCACCTTCCTCTGAATACAAAACTGAGCAGTTCAGGCTAACACAAGTCATCATCAAATGGTAAAAAAATTTTTAAAATCAGAGTTATCGGTGTCCTTTTATTGTTGTTGCTGTATGACGGTGAGGCTGTGTCATAGATCTTAGTAAAACACTTCACACAAAGACATGGTCCACAGTGGAACTTTGGTTTGGGGAGACACTTTGCTCTCCCTCCTCCTTTCATCCACGACCTTCATCTATCATTTTTATCCTAGCAAATTCTGTTTTAAATAAATATCAAAAGAATGTACAGACTAAGAGGAGTACATAAAAAAAGGGAAGGGAGCATCAAAGTTCTGTCTTCTCTGGGGGGATTTGGAGATTTTTCAAAATTTGGCTGCTGCTCTATCTTTTGTTCCTCTGTTGCTTTACTACAGCTTAGTATTAGCAAATATGTCTATAGAGAAAAACACTACTTTATCTCCTGATTTAGCATCTTCCTTGTGAAAGATGTTCCACTAGGCTTTGTGGAGGGAAAAGTGGTAACCCAGTCCTTGCCCTACAGACTTATCAGATAAGATTATAAATGGCAAAAATAAAATGGTGAATAAGAATGTATCCTAGAAAATGAAGAACAGGTCAGGGAGGGGTTGATTCCCACCTGGAAAATCTAAGAAAGGTAATTTTTTTTAATAATCCAAAATTTAAGTAGAGCCTTTAAGGATAGGAAATTAAGTAGTTTAAAAAAAAAAGGGTGATAGATCATTAAGTACAGAGAGAAGGCACATAAAAATTTTTCAGTCAATATTTATCTAATTAAATAATTAAGTACTATGTATATAATGGAAGCAAATTGATGCAGCCACTATGGAAAACAGGATTGAGGGTCAATACAAAATTTAAAAAGTGATTAACATAAGTACCACTTCCTGGTACTTATCAAAAGACAATGTAAATATTAATTCAAAAAGACTTATGCACCCCCATGTTTACTGTAACATTATTTACAATAGCCAAGTTATGAAAACAACCTAAGTATTTATCAATGAATACAATAGTATATCTCAATTATACCTCAATAAGTAAAAATCTTTAAGAAGTACAAAATTAACTAATTAATTAATAACTCTACAAATAAATCACTGTTAAAACAAATTTCAAGGAGGGTCTCTTCTGCAGTGCAGAAGAGCAAAGTGTCACTGTTACTTGAGGGCAAATGCTGGAGGACAATTTCTCTGGGTGCGGCCCTAAAAAGACAAAAGACAAAAAAAATTAAAAAATTAACAGAAATGCTTCAAAAGTTACCTATGGCAGCACTGCTAAGAATAGATTAGAATGTGTAGTGACTAGTGGCAGAGATGCTAGGTAATTAATTACTATAGTTCTAGTAAGTTTCAATAAAATGTTAAAAATAACCAATCATTCTTTAGCGTTAGAATTTGTACAAAGTTCTCTCACTCTCACATACTTTCTCATTTGAAAACAGCCTGAGGAAGGCAGAAAGACAGGACTTAAAGAAGGCAGAGATGTGAGCTACTATAGAGGCCGAATTGAAGGACTTACTACAGCTTGTACATGGACTATAGAAAAATCACCAAAGGACTTCAGTCTGAGTTAAGAGCTATCTATCATTGTCACCAGCACCAACATATTGAGGACATCCTAAGTGTCATGCCCTGTGCTGAAAATTTATATTAAATGATTTCCTTGATCCTCACAACTATACGTAGCCACCCCATTTCACAGATGAGAAAGCTGAGCCTTATGAGATACTAAGAATTGAGTCCAAGATCACAAGTGGCAAGTGGAAGTGCCAAGACTTTTCTGAATCCAAAGCTGTCAACCACTTTCCCTTGTAGTATCTTCCATAATGCTGGTCAGTGACAGGCATGGGAGCAAACACTTTGTTTATCTGCATGTCTCCTGTATGATATATAGATCTTATAAAAATTTAATTTGACTTTTTTTTAGGTTAGTCATTCTTTGATTCAATGATAAACAGTACTTCCTTTTAAACATGAGTCAGGAGCTTGTCAGATTTGATTATAATGGCAACAGATACCATTTAAAGAAATTGGCCGTCTCTTGCCACACTGGATTTTGATTAAAAGGGTGTACAAATAATGGGAAGCTTTTCTGCCAAGATGCTGTAGCATCATAACAGAGTCACCTTCATTTTTAGACGTCAGTTACATAGAAAATCCTCAAGTGTCAAGAAAAGAAAATCATTGTCCTTTAAATACCTATTCACATATGGCAATATTTGTATTCCCAAAGTTATTATGTGGAGACACAAAGTCACTTCTAGTATTCTTGACTGTTAGCACTCTTCTATAAACTATTGCGAGCTTCTTCTGGAGCATAACTTAAATCTTTCTGACCAGTGGGACCACTTAGAAGGATGCTGCTTCAATGCATTAAGTAGGCACTTGGTGACATGAAGCAATTAATGACTTGCCCAGAAATGCCTGGTGATGGCTCAAATCAAAAATAAGAACAACCTTTTCTATTGGTACATCTTTTACAATGCATATTATATAAATGTACATGTGTACATTTCAGATGGATTCTCTATGATTTTATGCTATACTGTACTTGAAATCACAGGCTACCTAGTGAGGATTTCTTTTTCTCTATGTTCTTCATTTAATTACACAATTACATTCTCTATACAGAGGTTGCATTTGAAATTACCTATGTGGAGAAAGGTTTAAAGGTGCAGAGTCATAGTATGATAAGCACGTAGGGTTCCAAGTTAATGACAAATCCACTCAGTCATATATACTAAAGAAAGGATGAGCACATTTTTTCACAAAGTAAATATTCTCATGTTTCTCATCTTGTCTTTCCCTTGTATGGTGTGTGTTACTTATTTTATTCATGAATTTGGCTTGCAGCAAGAGAGGAAATAACAGTGTTGTTAAAACTATTTCTTTCCAGAGAAAGAAAGCAGTGGGGGGTTGGGAGGGTGGCTGGCAGGCAGGGAGGAGCCTGTTTGAAGAGTATTATCTTTTTGGTTAATCAGGAAATGAATTTGTTAAAAAGGATTGGAACCCACTCTGATAGAATTGAAGGTAATTAAAATCTAATGGTAGATCTGAACCATTTAAATTGCAATTTAAATTGGTCGAATAGGATTGAAATCAGAATACTTGACAACCTTAAAATGGGACTATAAGAGATTCACTGTGTGTGTGTGAATGTTTGCTTACTCTGAATTAAAATGAACATTGCATGGATGAAATGAAATAGTTTCTAAATTTATATGACTTTTCATTAGTATAAAAAGATGGTTGGGAGGATTTGCATCCTACAATACATAATGACAACAACTGGCATAAAATTAAAAGCTTTAAATGACAAACAAAAGATGATTAGGTGTTTGCTGTTTATGAGATCTTATTATTCTAGCATGTATAGCTTATTACATAAAGTCGGAAGATGCGATTTTAAAATATCAAATTACATTTATTGCTTGCTTACTCTAAGCCTTCATGGTTAGGCTTAATAGTTATCCTCTCTCCAAATTCAGAAAACTTAAAGTTGCAATGCATATGTTTCCACATGTAATTATAGAATTTTTATTAAAATGTTAATAGAAGAAATTCTGATTGCAATTCTTACAGAAAATTAATAAAGCGCAATGATAAGGAATCTAATGGAAGTTGAGAGAGATTTGCTAAAGTGAAGATAGGTCTCCTGACTTTTTGTTCAACATTTTTTCTAACATACCACTAGTTCCTACTGCCTTGCATGTTACCTAAGACTCTGGTTAGAACTTACATTGTTACCAACCCTCAGATGCTCAATGTTGATGAGGTGAGGCACTGCAGCTGCTTCTGTTAGATTTCATTTCGTCCCAGATTACCAGAAAGAGAGTTTTCAGGCTTCACTGGCCAAATAAAATCCAGATCTCTGAACAAGGCTGTGAATTAAAATACACCTAGAGAAGCATAGTTAAAGTACTAACAATAAAAGACAGATATGGACTGAATCAACATTTATTTTCTATTTCAAAAAATTTCTTTTCAAATTGGAATTGTTTTCTAATTCAGGATTCTTTTTTGGTTGTCATGCATTTATCCCATCCCCACATACATACTTGCACTTTTTTTTTTGTACAACTCTTTTTTTTACTTAAAGAATTTTATTACATTTATAGGTGTACAACAATCATCACAACCAAATTTTATAGTATTTCTATCCCAAACCCTCAGTGCATCCCCCCAACCCCCAACCTGTCTCATTTGGAACCCAACAGATCTTTAAAGTCTGTGAGTTAGTATCGGTTTTGCAATGAAGTTCATTGTGTCTGTTTTATAGATTCCACATGTAAGTGATAGCATTTGATGTTGGTGTTTCATTGACTGACTTCACTTAGCACAATAATTTCTAGGTCCATCCATGTTATTGCAAATGCCATTATTTTTTTCCTTTCAATGGCTGAGTAATATTCTATTGTGTATATGTACCACGTCTTCTTTATCCACTTCTCTGTCAATGGACATTTAGGTTGTTTCCATGTCTTGGCTATTGTATAGAGTGCTACAATGAACACTGGAGTACCTATGTCTTTTTGAGTCATGGTTTACTCTGGATAGATGCCCAGGAGTGGGATTGCTGGATCAAATGGTAATTCTATTTTGAGTTTTCTAAGGAATCTCCATACTGTTTTCCACAGTGGTTGCACCAATTTGCATTCCCACCAACAGAGTAATAGTGTTCCTTTTTCTCCGTACCCTCTTCAACACTTATTGTTTATAGACTTTTTGATGATGTCCATTATGGCTGGTTTAAGGTGGTGCCACATAGCGGTTTTGATTTGCATTTCTCTAGTCATGAGTGATGTTGAACATCTTTTCATGTGTTTTTTGGCCATCTGTATGTTTTCATTGGAGAATTGTCTGTTTAGATCTTCTGTCCATTTTTTGATAGGGTCTTTTTTTTTGGTATTGAGCTATAAGAGGTGTTCTAATTTCATTCTTTTACATGTGGCTGTCTAGTTTTCCCAGCACCACTTATTGAACAGGCTGTTTTTTCTCCATTATATATCCTTGCCTCCTTTGCCATAGATTAGTTGACTGTAGGTGCGTGGGTTTAATTCTGGGCTTTCTATCCTGTTCCACTGATCTATATGTCTGTCTTTGTGCCAATACCATATGGTTTTGATGACTGTAGCTTTATAGTATAGTCTGAAGTCAGGGAGCCTGATTCCTCTAGCTCCATTTTTCTTTTTCAGGATGTCTTTGGTTATTCTGGGTCTTTCGTGCTTCCAAACAAACTTCAAAATATTTTGTTCTAGTTCTGGGAAAAATGTCCTTGGTAATTTGATAGGGATTGCATTGAATCTGTAGATTGCCTCAGGTAGATTGCCAAGAGCATAGTATATCTTTCCATCTGTTCATGTCATCCTTGAATTCTTTCATCAGCATCTTATGGTTTTCAGAGTACCGTTCTTTTGTCTCTTTAGGTAGGCTTATCATACTTGCACTTTTTAAGAACATTAATTTCCTGTGAATTTTGTATCTCAAAGGAGGGAGTGCTTCATTCATAGTAAAAGGCTCAACCACCACATTACCTGAGGGAAATCATTATTCCAAAAGGGAAATACAAGGAGGAAAAAAGTTCCAGCTGAAAGTAGAAAACCTAGGTCTCCATCCATTAGCTTTATTGAAATTATAGACAAGCAGATGTTCGTGAAAGACAGTATACTTAATATTTTTCTCATAGAAACGATGTTGAAATGGAGAGCTATGTTCTGGGCCAGAGACTTGGCATAAAAGGAAGACTAGCTTAGGCCAACAATGTCGTAAAGACAAGCATAAATTTCTTCCATGTATTTAATACTAAAATTCTGTTCAGACTCCAATAAAATGAGCATAAATATCCTATATGCCTTGACTATAGAAGAGGGCACTCTACCCTATAAAGGCTACATGCTGCACATAAATAAAATTGCACTATACTATAAATTAAAACTACTTAAAATTAATATGCTAGCTACAATAAAGATTAAACATTTAGTTAACAATATTTTGCTTGCCTTCTTTGAAATTTTATGATATAAATGGCCTGGGTCTCTTAGACTGCTGTCTAGGGAATTTTGAAATGATTCTTTTTCTCGTCAAAAGATTCCCTGTCTTGACCCAAATGATTCAGGCTGAAAATGTCTGAGACTACCCAGCAGATTATAGTGTAAGAGAAACAAGCTGAAAATAAGCATGACTGGGAACTCGCCTGTACTGGTTCCCCTAGAAGAGGCTAACCATCTAAAATTCAAAATCAAACCTTGGACAGACTTAGACATGATCCAGACTGATATAAAATTCCACTGGGGAGATAGAAGAGACCCAAAGGAGGAATCTTCCTTACTGGTGACACATTGGGTCAGGAGCTCTGCAGCTCATGATTCTGGTTTAAAGCAGAACAGGTCTTGGTAGCAACTTACAGGAATAGAGGCAGAGAAAAGGGCTATGCAGACTATTGGGAAAGGGGAGAATAAATCAGGAATTAGACCTGAAGGCCAGTCACGAGAGGTGACAAATAACAGGAAAAAGTGAAGCCCAGTGGATGCACATATGTCCAGAGAGCTCCCAGAGATTTGGTGAAATGGGGCTTAGAAGCAGCAAGACAAACTCAAGGTCTTATCATCACTCTGATGGAGAAGGGCTCCCATTACTGCCAGGGTTTGTCTCCTGGCCTCCAAAATGGATCTGCACAAACCTGCAGTTTGGCAGCCCGGACCAGAGAAGGACCCAAATGTCATTCAGTGCTCAAAACTCATGTTTTTATTTTCAGAGTGTAATCTTGGTGGTAGATAAACATTCTTTCTAACAAATAACCTTGGTAATATCCAACATATTTAAAGCAATGTCTAAGAGAGCTTAAGTTTTTGAAAAAGACGAAAACATTGTGAATTTGGTCTTTCTACTTATTTCTTGAATACTTGTTAAGTAGTTTGTTCTTCTCCCTCATCTCATCCTACTAAGAGCACTAAGGCAGCTAAAGATAATACAAATAAAGAAAATACAAAGCTGGGGGGGCATGTTTGGAAAGGAGGAACAGGAGCCTTAGGCCTCTACCTTGATGCTATGCCATGTGGGGAGGTATACGTGGTTTGATTATATGTGTGAAGACTTGAAGCTTTTCATTTCAGTTTTTGGAATCACACTCACTACCTCATTTTATTTACAATAGTCTAATATGGATATATAGAGAATTATTACTAGCCCTATATTACAGATTAGAAAACTAATTTGGAGAAGAAGTATAGTGGTGAATGCAAATCTGTCTTCAAAAACTTGAGAGGAAAATCTATCTACACTCATTTCCTTTCACACTGTAGATCTTCAAAAGTATTTGCTGAATGAATGAGTGTATAGATGATTTTTTTCCACAAAAGTACTATTTTAGGGTACAAGCCAGATAAAAAAGAAAAGTGAAGTCACAGCAGGGCTGAGGAGTGAGGATGACGGTAATAGTTCACATTAATGGCACACAAACATTAGTTATGTTCTGTCAGTAATTTGAGAAGCACCTTCTACTCATTTATTCCATAGAATAACTAGTAATGGTGAGTAGACATGAGGCTGTGTTTCAGAGCTGGGACTCACACTCAGGTATGCTGACCTACAAATCAGGCTCTTAACCTCCCACCATCCCTTGTAGAAACAAAGTCAGAAATCACAATTATGGCAAAGAGCAGGTGGAACAGTAAGGGGAAATAAGGAAAAGTGGGAGGTCTAATATATACCAAATGCCAGGCTTAAGTATATTATCGCTAGACCTCAAATTAACCTGAAAAGCTGGTATGAGAATCTTCACTTCATAGATAAAGAAGCTGAAGTTAAAAGAAACTCAATGATTTCCTCAAAGGCATACAGCTAACAAGTGACAGAACCAAATATAAATCAGGTCTGTCTGATTCCAAAGCACAGTTTTTTTCTATTATAGAATACTTCTAGAGACCAAATCCACACAATCTAGACAATAGAAATTCCCCATGTTCTGGACCATTCTCTTGGTAATACCAAGGTCCTTAAGCAATATGGTACAATACGAGGAATTTAGGGATGTGGATGTCTTTGACAGAATAATATACTTCCTCAATCTGGAATAGCCATCCCCTTTTACTAAGCATATAAAACATTAAGCATAGATAATACATGAAGAGAAATGAAGGAGAACATACACTCATGTCCAGCCAGGTCAGCTGAATCAGCCCTGATGTTCATTAATGGCAATTAAGTGTAACCATTTAGGTCAAAACACTGTACAGAAGAGAACAGACTGATTCCCATAATGGAGATGCGTTTCCAGCTCTAGACACTAGGTAGCATGGCTCTCTCGTTCCCTTTGAGGGTATGCAGATGATGTTACATGTCTAAGAGGACCTTTTTTCAGCATTCCGGAATTGCCTTCAATCTTATTCCAGAGCAATGCTTCTCCAACTAGTGTGAGGCAAACTCAAATGGAAAGTGTGGGGCTCCACCCTCAGAGTTTTGGACTGAATAGATCTAGACTGGAGTCTGAGAAGTTGCATTTCTAACGAATTACCAGGTAAAACTGACAGGGAGGGTCAGAGAACTTTACTTCAAGTACAATGGTTGTAGAGTTATTGCAAGTTTCCAATTTATTTCCCCTTACTCCAGACCAGTACTGGCCATACTATAATATCAGTTCTGGGGAATATGCTTTACAAGCAAAGAGCTCAAACCCTTGACTTCAAGCAAGTCCCCAGGAAGCTCTAAGGACCAATTCGCAGAGCTTATGCATTTCATAGTCAGTTCCACATTTTCCCTGAGCATAGAAAGCACAGATAAAGATGATATCTAATATAAAAGTTCAAAACAATAATGCCTACACCTTTGCAATTTATGCCTAGGTCCACAAAACTCAATTTTGTCCTACATGGTTTAGATTCCTCAGGCTAGCGTTGTATAATCAATATAATCTAGAAAGCTTCACCTAATCAATATTGTAGAACTTGTTCATTTTTCTGCCAATATCAGACAGAAATAAGGTTTTGCTCATGTTTTGCAAATGAGTTTTTTAAAAAATTATTTTCATAGCTTCACTGTGAGCCTTAGACTTTTATAGTTGTCAGAGCTCAGCTAGAGAAAGCTATAACTGACTGTTTGGTTTTGACAGTTCCTTTGGAACAATTATTTAATGTGAGCATTATTTAAATACGAGAGTGGAATGAATATATCTTGTTGTGGTTTTAAAACTTAGCCTCAACATCTTATCTTCCATCTACATTTAAAACAGCACATTATTCTTTGCTTCTTGCCTTCCATTTAGAGCTAGCACAGGGTTTAGATACTGGGGGAAGTAATTTAAACTGAAGAGCAAAAGATACACATTGATGTGTTCTCCTTGGCTCTGTTATTCTCTTAATCCCATCTGAAGAAAGAAAAATGTTGATTTTAAGCTGAGGCAAAAATGTGATCCCTTTGAACTCCACAGCTGACAATTTAGGAAAAAACACACAGTCTTCAAGGCATTATTTGCAACCCTCTGGGTACATAAAAAGTTATTTTCACCAGTTGCCATTTTGAGGAAAGATTCTTTTTTTTTTTTTTTTTGCCTTTTGTCATTTTTTAGGGCCGCACCTGTGGCATGTGGAGGTTCCCAGGCTAGGGGTGTAATCGGAGCTGTAGCTGCCGGCCTACACCACAGCCACAGCAATGCAGGATCCGAGCCGCGTCTGCGACCTACACCACAGCTCACGGCAACGCCGGATCATTAACCCACTGAGCAAGGCCAGGGATCAAACCCCCGACCTCATGGTTCCTAGTCAGATTCGTTAACCACTGAGCCACGATGGGAACTCCCGAAAGATTCTTTTTTGAGGAAAAAAAATTAACACAGAGTTTGTGAGTTAACAGAGGAAAGCTGCTGCAGCCTTGTTCCTCAGACCTGCAGGAATTTGGACCTTCGAATTATATTTACAATGGAGTCATGGCCACATATTCCAGGGGATATTTAGTGGGCTGTGGAGGGAATGTGAACAGTAGGGTGAGCAATTATCACTGTTCTGATGGCATGAGGTGCAAATGCACAGAAAATGCCTATTCGTTTACTTCAAAATAGAAGGAGTGTTCAACTAAAGGGATAATCTGGAGAATTTCTGTATCTGTTTCATATGCCATTTCTCCCAAGAATTGACAGACAGTGCTATTATACTTACTCTGGAAATTGCCTTTATGTACAAATAGCATTCATTACATGCAGCTTTTCTTGTCTCTAAAGGGCAAGGAGAAAACAGATTATTAGTAAAATAAAAAAATAATGTTGGCATGCATTTTTTTCCCCTCAGGGTGAGAAGAAACATGCCTGGATGTTGTTTTCAAACATCCCAGCCATCAACTCCAGAGAGCTTGAGAAAATATAATTTTCATTGTTGACATAATGAAGATGATGATACTTTCCAGCTATTTCCCAGAGCATAAACTTGGCTTCAGTTTGAGCCTGGCTGTAGAACCATAACGAATGCTGGAGATATGGGAAAAACAAATGCACAAGTGAAGAACAGTGGGTCAGACAGCTCATTCATTGCTGTCAGGAGAATCCAGGATTCCCCCAGATCTGATTAGTGGCTGCCATTGTATTATCTGAAGTGCACTGTAGATAATTAGCATGTTGAATAAAATGTTAGAATTGTTTAGGAATAAATAAAGAAGTTGCATTTTCACTGTCTCTCAGTGGATTTTTGTTTTCTTCCTCTTCATTAGATAAAATACAGAGAAGTTTTTTGTTTTCAGTAGATGAAACAAATTTGAGAATTAATGCCATTATCTCAATAATACAGACAAAACACTTTCCTCAATCACCAAATTACTGGACCACTAAAATTCCTTTCTTGTTTAAATTATCTGAATATTTTCCCAACAACAAAAAAAAAGAAAAAGAAAGAAAAAGAAAAACTAAAGAAAAAATGCATACTTGAGAGTAGTAGTACAAGAAGACTAATATTTGCTGTATAGCACAGGGAACTATAGTCACTCGTGATAGAACATGATGGAGGATAACATGAGAAAGTGACAGGGTCACTGCTCTACAGTAGAAAATTGACAGAACACTGTAAACTAACTATAATGGAGAAAATGAAGTAAATCATTGTTAAAAAGAAAAACTAATATCAAGACAAATTATTTTTCCAAACTGACCATAATTAACCTTTCTATCAGTTTCCTTCCTCTCTTTTTTATGTGTGATCTCATATTATATATACAGTTCTATATTCTGCTTTTTTTTTTTTTCCATATTATAGCATAAGCATTTTCCATTTGAGTACAGGTCTTTTTTTAACTGATTTCAGTACTTACATATTATTATAGCCAGAAAAGTACCATAATACATCTAAGAATTCTGTATTTGGGAACATTCAAGTGGTATCCAATAAAAATATTATTTATTTTTATAAAATAATACAATGATAAACATCCTTGACATAAATCAATTTATCTAATGTTTTAAAGCTGTGAACAAATGATGACATCATTTGAGTAACATAGGTTTCACAGGTCCTCTGATGATAGCTGGGCACATGGGCCCACAGTACTTTCTCAAAACCTCCTTGCTGGTGTTTTGACTAATGTTACTGAGTTTTGGCCAGTGAAATATTATGAAAAAATTGCTAGTGATGGCTTCCAGGAAATTTCCTTAAACTGCTGATGGTCTATGTCCTTTGCTTCTATTTTTGGACCTATCTCCATTTTGGACCATAGGACAAGGGCTAGAGACCAGGGCTGGTGGAGTGTGAAATAAGGGAAATTCTCATTATGGACCCATTGACAAACTGGAAAGAAAGCATTAAAGTTTTGATAAATCTTTTAGTGAGAGACCCAAGTCACCCTTGTTTCATATTGTATTTCGAGAGTGAGGGTGAGGCAAAAAAACTGTGATTTATCTTTATAGTATTTAAGAGAGATGATGGGGTTCACTTCTCTCTCAGTGGGCACTCTGCATCTTTCTCCACCATCTCATTTTATGAATAACAAAATAATGTGTTAGCAAAACAATAGCTTTTAAAATAAAATCAGTTTCTATTCTCAAGTGGTAAATAATTCCTAAAATTACAAAACCGCATACAAATGGAGAAATCGCTTCAGGACCTGAATAACTTTGAGTCAGAGTTGCATGATATTGTCAAACCCGAACTCTCCCAGGATTTTCCGGTGTTAGTTGATTAGCCAAATCAACAGGATTATTCAGTAATGGAATCTTCCTTGGGCAATGCTAATACAGCTATGTTCCTGATGAAAACCATCCTCAAAGTTTGGGCCAAGTTGCCTTTGACTAAACCTCCATGTAATGATGTCACTTTTCCTTTCAACAAAGAAAGTGAAAGGGAAAATTGAGGTGATTATGTTGGCAATTTAAGTAAAACAAAAAATATCCAGGTACTTGAGGCAAAAGGGAATTTGAGGTTTGAACTATGCAGATGACAATCTGAGTTCTCAACTTCACTTTGCCAAGAATACAAAGCATTTTTTAAATGAAGTTTACTGAACAGAGATTTCCAGTATCATGTCTAGTACCCATGAGCAGAAGTTCCTAAAACTAATTCCCTCCTCGCTATCTCAGCAAAATGTGGTATTAATCAGGTCTCCTGTGTTATTCAAGTTTGTAAAGACTATCAGGCAAGATGTTCTCATAAACATGAAATTATAAATTGTTTATCTAGTTTCCACTTGCTTTGAGCCTCTGGAGGAAATGTCACCGACATGAGGTATATCATTAATAGCCACCAGACATTTGTTTTTGTCTTTACCAGTGAACTCTGAAAGGCTGCCTCTCCCCCCAGGGTTCATCATTTCCCTTATTGCTGGTGCTCCCTATTATCTCTGCTTCACTGTTTTATGTTCATCACTGTGTCTGGCCTATTGTCACTGCTAATAACAGCACTCACTCCACTCCTTGGCTACCAGGACACTCAACACCAACCCTGCAGGATGTAGAGCCAATCAGTGTGGAACTCAAACCACAGCATATCAGCCCAAACACAAAACCTGAAGCTTATGTACAAAACCCAGAGCTGTTGCTCGTGACAGGCCTGACTCCCTTCCAATAAAGAAGCTTCGTGCCCCAGCAAACTCTCTTTCCCTTGATAAAGAGATGACTTACCCAAGTAGACTTTTATCAGGGATGAGGAAAGTTTCAGACTCCCAGCAAAGCCCCACAACCTTTTCCCTTACTCTATGGCTCTAAAAATAAGCAGCCAGAATTTCACTGGGGTCAGCTTTCCCTGATCATCAGAAAGTCATCCCGCTGCATTAGCAGCATTTCTTATCTCAATAAACTCTCCTTTCTCTTCACCTCGCTATGAGCCTGGAAATTCTTTTCCCAAGCCATGCAAAAATCATGACAATTAGTGCTTTCATGCCAGGTCTGCTTGTGCCGTGTTTCTTCTGATAACATGGGATAATTCAGCAAAATTTTCTAGCACATCACTAACCACCCACTTAGAGTCCTGACTTTTTGATATTTGATCCAGGTGTTTAGCTAATGTAAAAGAAGACCCTCTGCTCATAAGCTCTTACTTCCAAACATTAAATATTTCAAAATTCAGGTGAAGACTATTAAATTTTGTAATACTTTTATTTATTCATCCCCTTAATGTCGCTGGATTCATTAGTATGTTTCATATTTTAGAGGTGTGATACATATGGGTGGTGTATTTGCAAGTTTCCCAGCTATGATGGGTCATTTTGTGTCAGCCTGACTGGGCCACCAGTTGTCTAGATATTTGGTCAAACTTTATTCTAAGTGTGTCTACAGGATGTTTCTGGAAGAAATCTAATGTTTGACTAAATGAGTTAAGCAGAATGTCCTCCCTAATGTGAGTGGATTCCATTTAATCAGTTGAAAATCTGAATAGGGCAAACCTAACCCTTCCTAACTAAGAGGGAATTACTCTTGCCCGATTACTTTTATAAGTGGGACACTGGTTTATTCCTCTCTTTGGACAAGAGATGAAACAATGGCTCTTCAAGGTTTCTGAGCCCTCTGGCTTTCAGACTGGAAATACATCACCAGCTCTCCTGGGTTTCCAGTTTGCCCACTGCAGATCTTGGGACTAGTCACCCTCCCTAATCATGGAAGCCAATTCCACAAAACAAATCTCTTTACATATATATGTATGTATAGAGGATATATATATATATATATATATATATATGTATGTATGTATGTATAGAGGATATATATATATATATCCTATAAGTTCTTTTTCTCTGGAGAACCCTGACCAATAAACCAGCTAATACTGGTATTTGTTTTGTTTACTACCCAAGTATATTTTTTTCTAAATTATAAATTTGGATTGTTTTAGATTAAATGTCTCTCCACTTGTAAATAATTGAGGAAGCTCATTTCCAAAAGCAATTGATCTATGGTCAGCTTGCTATTTTTCTTATAAATATAAAATGAAGGCAAATGTGTGCTAACCTAATAACCCCTACAGTCTTGACAGAAGGCTTTCCATCCTGTTACAGTTCTCTCCTGCTAAGTGTGCTCGGAATTCTTCAAACTATGCCTCATGTGTGTACACAAAAAACTGTCTCTATTGGGTTTCCTTCCCCGCTCTTTTCTCACTTCCGAACGTTCACTGCCTTTACATTTTCTACAGCTGATAATGCCCCTTCATGAACCATTGTGTCTGTAATGCTCCCAGAGCTGATCGCCAATACTCGAGGACCTATAGTAGTACTCTATTCTACAAGAGTGGATTCTCCCTGAGTTGGGAAAAGAATTTCTCCTCAACTCTATGTCACATCCCAAAACATGGGATGACAGCCAGACCCAATGAATCTGTCAGGAGAGACTATGCAACTCCGGGCAGAAGCTGAGCTCTGTCTTTCCAGTGTTTGCTTTCCTCTCAAAGTTTTAAAATCATAGGCTCAGTTTTAGTCAGGGCTCAAACTTAAGATAAAGTACTTCTTCACCTTCAGCTGATCTCATGAATATGCTCCCAACACAGAGCTATAACCAAAAGTTCAATGTGAAGAGAGCAGGCTTCATCCAGCCTAGAGATACTGTCCTTACCTGTTGCATCAGGCAGCTTATTTTATTTTATTATTTATTTTTTTGGCCATATCCACAGCATTCAGAAGTTCCCCAGCCAGGGATTAAAACCAAGCCACAGTAGCAACGTGAGCCACCGCAATGACTACACCAGATCCTTAACCCACTGAGCCACAAGAGAACTCCAAAGCAGCTTAAGTTCTAATCTTTCTTAATGTTTGTGAAAGTAGGAATATATTGTTGAGAGAAAGATGGAGATATATCTTAAAACCAAAAGCCAAACAAAAACAAAAAGTCAATGTTTTAAAGATATTCATTTACAGTTATTTTATTAAACAATCATCTTTTACACGTCATCAGACCTTACCCCTGAAGTGCAAAAAACAGTTTGAGGTATTAAAACTGAAGGAACATTTGCACATATTTTGTAAGGTTTTCTTACTATCGTAACTGGAATATTCAGTATAACTAATTACTACATATAGCCGCAGGTTTATAAGAACAAAGATATATAAAACAACCTGGTTTGTCACATTATAGCTTTGGATCTCCAATTTATGATGTAAGAGTGGCAAAAATAATGAGATTTAAGTTGCTTACAAAATGATATGTCCATTATTCAGTTTTATAAAATAGTATTTAGAATTTCACAAGTTAACAGCTGAAACAGTAGCTATCTCAAAAGCACAAAAATCGAACTGACAAACCAGTTTCAATGATATAATGTCCTATTCGTAGGATTTAATTCTCAAATCAATGGAAATTCACTTAAAGTAAATTGATTTGCCAGAATATGTCAATACTACCCATGTGCAGAGAGGATCATATAAATAACATGGTCCATATTTTTTTCTATAGGATGTTTTCCTTTAACACAGATAAAGTTTGCTAATGCAAATGAAGTTCAGAATGGTCATTTCAAAACATGAGGTAACACAAGGAAGAGAAGATTGGCTTTTTCTTTTTTCTTTTCTTTTTAGGGTCACACCTGTAACGTATGGAAGTTCCTGGGCTAGGGTTGAATCATAGCTTCATCTCTGCTGGCCTATGCCACAGTAACGCCAGATCCAAGCCACATCTGTGACCTACACCACAGTGCAAGGCAAAGGCAGATCCTTAACCCACTGAGCAAGTCCTGGGATCAAACAACCATCCTCATGGATACTTCTCAGGTTTGTTTCCACTGAGCCACGACAGGAACTCCGAGACTGGCATTTTAAGTGTTAGACTTTGTTATAGTAAAGGCTTTATCCAGAGACTTTTCAGATCTGATTTTCGTCTGACTGTGTGTACACCTTGAAAGAGAAACTGAAGCAATTATATAGCTAATTATTATAATATAAATACTTTCTTCTGAACTATCCAGCCAAACTGGAGAAAAGGTGCTTTTTGATTTGATGATTGATTTAATTATTAACATCAGAGCATAGGCACTTCATTTGAAACAAATCTAAAATTACATAGTGATTTGCATGTAGTATAATAAAATAAAGTCCAGAATACTGGGTCACAAATGTTAAACAGAAATTAGTCTGTACAGCAATTTTTATAGTTAAAAACAGCACTTCTAATAGCTGCACATGCTAAGTTCTGGTGTTTGTCATTGAATTGTTTCATCTGTTCCACTGTGTGGATAGAGTTAGAAAAAGAGAAAGTTGATTTTTTGTAAGAATGTAGGCTGCTTAAATATTAGTTTTTATTTTTTTTCAAAACTGTTAAAGAATAAAATGGTTCTTGCAATTTACTATTACGGGAAAAATACTGTTTATCCCATGGCAATCATGACACCTTCAAGAAAATACGTGAAAAAGTAGACCTCCTCCAGACTATATATTTTGTCTGCATCAGAAATCTGAAAGAAAAACAACATTTTTTTTTTCATGGCGACTCCAACAAAGTTCTTCAAAACACATTTAACCTTTTTCACCTTTGTTCTGGCGGTGGTGGGGGTGGGGGAAGGAACTTCAGTTGTTAAAACACAGAGGAACACTGTGCTTGTGTGTAGGGATAATGTCTTCTTCCCTCAACCACTGTTTGTTTTCTCACGTGATGGTTCTTGAATTAAGAATAATCTTTGCAGTTGTTACACTGCTGGAAACACAGCTGCAACAGCAGCTGACTGGTTTACCTGGAAGCAGAATGAACATGTGCTGATGTTCTCACTTGAACCAGAAGCAGAAAACTAATCACAGCCACTTTTATCAAATGAATAATGATCTGGGGTCAGTATTTTTTAGAGATTACTGAGTATTTTTACTGTTTGCCACACAAATGTGTGCTCCTCTAGGTTAGGATACATCATACATCTCCCAAGAACTTTCTTGTTTTTTTTTTGTTTGTTTGTTTGTTTTTCTTTTTGTTTTTTTGTTAAATGAATGCCATCAGACATGGAAATCAGTTCAAAACACAAAAAGTCATAGAAGGAGAAATTAAATCTCAGATGTCCAAATTGGTCAGTACAATTAAACCATATTCCCAAGCTGCAATTATCTGGAATAAAATGAAAAGCAACTTTCATTTCAGAACCACGCATGCAAATCTAAGAGCCATTGCAATGGGTTTTAATGCATAGGAGGTAAAATGCAACAAATTACTTTTTTTTTCTATGGCTACCTTTTACCTCTAAAACCACTAGTCCAAAGGAAAATGAAATAAAATGAAATTATGACTGATCCAGTAAGATCTAAGTCCTGAATATTGTTAGCTTATTGTCAGTGTCCCCATGGGTGCCAAACTGGGCTGACCACAGACATAAGTGACAAGAGCAATATTATCAAAAGTCTTTCACTATTGTCATGCTGATGAGCTACACCATTAAATCTATCAAACCTACAAATATCAAACGCTGACTGGCATACAGTGTAGACAGAGCACTGACCACAGTCACACAGTAGTCAGTGAAGCTTTCTCCAGAGAGCAGGGACCTATTACAGTCAGTCAAAGACTGGGTTTTGTACCCCATTCAACACCAAACTGGTGGGCGCCTTCCTGTGCAGAAGGACCAGTGAGCATATGAGTAGTGAAAAGCTCATGACTCCCAGAATGACCATTCCTGATATCAGTGCACTGGTGACAGCATTCAACTGGAAAGGAGGTTCATTTGGAGAACCTGCAAGTAATAAAAACACATAATGGAAAGGTCCAATGTCAGATTTATCTCACCTTATACCGGTTTATATCTGCAAAGCATCTGTCATCAGTATCTTGTAGAATAACAGCATGAGAAGATGATGATGTCACTTATTTGACTATAATTTCAACACGCAAAGGATTGTATGATTTAGAGGAGCCAAAAAAAAAAAAATCATCCATAAAATGCTATAAAAATTGACCAACAGGTTGCATAGGGGTTCAGAGATCCTCTACAAACTGTTATTTAAAATATAACAAACGTGTAAAACCAGTGCATTGCATTTCCGCAATTACAGTTTTATGACTAATCATGAAAAAATACTTAACATCTTAAAAAGTTGTACTTTCATTTTCAATACATGTTAATTATCTTACCAAGCTGTGAATTGTTTGTTGGAGTCTCATCTAGGGTGGGAGGAAAGGAAAAGAAAATCAATGTTGCAAATATTTACCTAAAGTTATTATAATTCTATAACTACATTTATGTAAACTACATGTCCCCTCACCTTCGCCCACAAGCTCCCTGGGCAGGACAATAATGAAAGTCCCCCTAAACCACTTGCTTTCCTATTTCCTGTTCCACATGTCTGAGATTTCATCATCTATCCATTCCCCCAAGCCCACACCCTGCCTCTACCGTGGGCACACAAATATAATCACAAAGCATATTCTGCCGCATTCTTTCCTGTTAATTTTGCTTCATCATTCTCTTTCCAGTCAGGTTAGTGGGGGCAGTAATTGTTAACAGCTATGACATTTTTCAGAGCCTTATAACCTGCCATTTGCTATTCTGTTATAGAGAAATACTCATTATTTAGTGCCACTCTGTTTTAAGTGATGCCAATTTGCCCATCATAATCTGTAAAAACAACATTTTAAGTTCCCAGAAGATATATTCACATGTAATAACTAAATGAAAGGAAAACATGACTCTGGAGCTTGAGCTGTAGTTTATTTGCATCTGTTAAGTAAAAGACTGAAGCAGTTGATTTTTCACTTTTCCCTTACAAACATAATAAAATGCAATTCACTTGGTTTCCCAATTTTTGTTACACATTTTGGCATCAAATGACAATTAACCCTTGAGCTTATGCAAGTGAATTTTATATTTGTGTTTAAGTAAGTGGGTGTCTATGTGTCTGTGAGTGTTTATTTGAACCAAAAAGTGCATGCAGTTGACTGATTCTGGAGTATAAATATTATTACAATTAATGTGTATGTACCGCCACACAGTTTACAAAGTGCTATTTCATATGTTATTACATTTAATTCTCATAATTGCCATATGGTTTGGATATTATTGCTACTCCCATTTTATAGATGAAGAAACTTCCATCTGTCACAATCTCCATTATAAAGTCGACCCAAATTATATAAAAGCTCGGTTTCAGAGTACTTTTTCTAAAATAACATAAACTAGCCACATGTGGGAAATATTTTTTTAGTAAAAGAGATGAATATCTCAAGCTACAAAACTCCAGGATTAGTATTTGAAACAATTGATCTGAGAACCTGGTGAGATATTTATAAGACATATGATGACATTTTTTTTCAGACATGAGTTTTGGAAGAAATGATGGTTCTGCTATTTGACCCTGAATTACAATGTCAAAAAAAAAAAAAAAAGGGAGGGAGCTCTCATTCACAGGATTCTTTAGAATGGTGTAGTGCATTACTGTAATACAAAGGGAAAACCACAAATTTTCATTATAGGACATCCTTAGGAAAATCCTAACCTCCAACCAATATCATTTTACATGGACAACTCCTTCTCACGGAAATAACTGGGATGCACCCATTGTGATTAATTCATTCATAAATTCTGTGTGCCCCTTTTCCAAGACAAAGTCTTACTGGAACACTGAGGAGGCTATATATTACTGTAAAATGCCTTTCTAAAGTTATTTTGTTTAGAAATCACATTATTTGCTTTTTTAAAAAAATGCTATTAAAGAAGAGAAAGCTGCCTCCTTATCCCAAATTAGGCAAAAGTTCTATGACTGGATACACGAACTATTTTCTGCAATTTCAGGTTAATAAACAAAATCAGAACATCCCTTCCTCTCTTACATTAGCATCAGCACCTCTGTAAGAATAATATCCCACCTGTCACCCACAAGGACTTGGCTGTGGACAAATCTGTGTGTGGGCACAAAAATGCCAAAAGCCACACCAGTTGCAAGACTAGGACTCTGAAAAACTAAAAACATCCTGGAGTTCCTATTGTGGCTCAGCAGTATTGAACCCAACTAGTATCCATGAGGATGTAGGTTTGATCCCTGGCCTCAATTAGTGGGTTAATGATCCAGAGTTGCCGTGAGCTGTGGTGTAGGCCGGCAGCTGAAGCTCTGATTTGACCCCTAGCCTGGGAAACTCCATATGCTGCAAGTGAGGCCCTAAAACAAAAACAAACAAACAAAAAACTGAAAGCAACTTATCTTCGGCAAATAACTGAAACCAGAGCATGTAATGTTTGAGTACTCTTTGGGATTGTATTTGATAGCGAATAACAGTAAACAGAATAACTTTATCTGTTATCTGTTTTCTGCTGTTTCTAGTATCCTGTAATTTTAGGATCATTGACATTAAATGACAATCAAAGCACTGTCTAGAAAGAGGTAGGAGACATTTCCCATGAGCATTTTGTCACCACATACTTCTGTTTTTCTCTCACACCAAGCTGGTCTTATATACATATATGCTAGAAGAAATCTTTTGGAATTTGAACAGATTGGAATTCTAAACTTAGTGAACTCTTTAAAAAACATAAAGATAGCTGAGGACCCAAAGGAGGAAAATGATAGTAGCAATACTGTCTGAAAGCCAGAATTGGCAGATAAATTGCCATTCTCTGCTTTTCTCTCATACAAGTAGCTGAAATAAATGGAAAGAGAGCATCAATGCAAAAATATATGCAAAATGAATGTTTTTCCTTTCTTAGCACAAGCAAACTATCTTTTAAGTCTTTTATTATTATGCAGTGAAATGAGCCACGTATTTCAAGACGAGAACCTTAGAACTTTTTACTTTCCACTGTGTGATGGCCATTAATAGTCTATCTCTACCATTGAACTCTAGGATTACCTGAGGACAAAAACTATAGCCTTTTCTCTATTGTATTCCCAGTTCCTAGCAGAGTAGCTATCCCCTGTAAATAAATATGCTAGAAAGAATAATTAGCTACCCATCGAACTTAATGATACTAATTGGACAAAAGTTTGGCTTGGACTTCTCCATAAGAATTTACAAAGAAAAAGACAATTAGGTACAACTATTTTCCAGTGATGATGCCTTTAATTTCCAGAATTTTACCCAATGAGAAGCATGTCCTAACAAATGGTTTTAACATTTCAGATCTTAAAATAAGAACACAATGAATTTTCAGGATTTTAAATTTTGAGGATATGATTATTTTCCTAAAACAGTTAATACAAAGATTAACAATTTTGGCTAAAAATAACCATAATGGATTTGATTTCACTAGAATGAAACAAAACAAAACAGAAGTTCTGAGGTTTAACAGCTTATTAAACCTGACCCAAGCCAGATGTCTAGGGGAAGAACTGGTTCAATGAGTAAACAGGTCAAAAATTCCAAGTTTTGGAGAGCTTAGAAGAGAGCAAATCAAGCCTAAAATTGGACTTGTGGTTGAAAATCAGTCATAGGAACTGCAGAGATAAATTCAAGCTGAACAAAGGTAAAAATAAAGTGAAACCAAGGGAAGAAGGTAGCCTCAGTCTTTAAGCTGGACATTAAATTTATATAGAATTTGCCTCTGTTTGTATATTTTAGAGAATAAGCCCTTGTCAGTTGCATTATTTGAAACTATTTTCTCCCAATCAGTAGGTTGTCTTTTTGGGTTTTTTTATGGTTTCCTTTGCTGGGAAAAAGCTTGTCAATTTGATTAGGTCCCATTGGTTTTTATTTTTGTTTTTATTTCTGTTGCCTTGGGAGACCACCTAAGAAAACATTTGTACGGTTGATGTCAGAGAATGTTTTGGCTATGTTCTCTTCTAGGAATTTTACGGTGTCTTGTCTTATGTTTAGGTCTTTAAGACATTTTGAGTTTATTTTTGTGCATGACATGAGGATGTTTTCTAATTTCATTGATTTACATGCAATTTCCTCAGCACCACTTGCTGAAGAAGCTGTTTTTTTCCCACTTTATATTCTTTTCTCCTTTGTCAAAGATTAATTGACCATGGGTGTCTGGGTTTATTTCTGGGTTCTATACTCTGTTCCATCAGTCTGTATGTCTGCTTGGTACCAGTACCACACTATCTTGATTACCATAGTTTTGTAATATTGTCTGAAACAATTTATATAGCTTAACAGCAAAAAAAACAAAAACCCAATCAAAAAATGGGCAGAAGCCCTTGGAAGACATTTCGCTGAAGAAGATATACAGATGACCAACAAGCACATGAAAAAATACTCAACATTACTAATTATTAGAGAAATGCAAATCGAAATTATTATGAGGTACCACCTCACACCAGTCAGAATGGTCATTATTAACAAGTCAACAAATAAATGCTGGAGAGGGTATAGAAAAGGGTAATCTCCTCCACTGTTGGTGGTAATATAAACTGGTATAACCACTATGGAAAACAGTACAGAGGTACCTCAGTAAATTAAATACAGAACTATCATATGACCCAGCAATCCCACTCCTGGCCATATATCTGGACAAAACTTTCATTGAAAAAGATACATGTACCCTGATGTTTATTGCAGCACTATTCACAATAGCCAAGACATGGAAATAACGTAAATATCCATCTACAGATGAATGGATTAAGAAGATGTGGTACATATACACAATGGAATACTACTCAGCCATAAAAAAGAGAAAAACAATGCCATTTTCAGGAACATGGATGGAACTAGAGACTCATTAAGTGAAGTAAGTCAGAAAGAGAAAGACAAATACCATCTGATATCACTTATATATGGAATCTAATAAATGGCACAAATGAAGCTATCTACAGAAAAGAACTCATGGACTTAGCGAACAGACTTGTGGTTGCCAAGGGGAGGGGGAGGGGTTGGGATGGACCGGGATTTTGTGATTAGTAGTTGAAAATTATTGCATTTGGAGTAGATAAGCAATGAAATCCTGCTGTATAGCACAGGGAACTATATCTAGTCTCTCAGGATGGAACATGATGGAGAAAAATGTGAGAAAAAGAATGTGTGTGTGTATATATATATATCGAGAGAGAGAGAAAAGTAGAGAGAGAGAGAGAGCTGGTCACTTTGCTGTACATCAGAAATTTATAAAATGTTGTAAATCAACTATGATAGAAAAAATAAAAAATTTAAAAAAAAGAAGTTGCCTGTGAATGGATTTAGCTGGATTTCTGGGTTGTGTTTATATGGAATTTAATATAAAAATTTTTGCTGGGTATTTCAGTGTTATAATGTAAACATTGTTATACACGGTCCTCTAGGCACTGAAGCCACCATGAGATCCAGAATTCAGGACCATCCTACTGCTATTTATCAAAATTATAGGAAATAAATCCACAGAGAGTGAGGGAAGAATGATAGGAATCCAAAGATGTAAACGTCCTTTGGAGGCTTTGCTAGTGGAGAGAACAAGATGACAAAGATACAATGCAAGTGGGAAATAAACAAAGGAAGAAATCCAGGCATAATATCAGAGGCACTGTTATCAAGACATTAACTCTTTGAGGTTTCAGCATAGACATTTCGGATGACAAGACATGGTGTGGGTGAAACCTTTGCAGATCTGGTTAGCTATGGTAGGATTAGAAGCGTATATGTGATAATCTTTACTGGGGATTTGGGGTCTCAGTAATTTAGGTCTGTTTTGAAATTATCTTACACTAGCAAATTATTTCAGAATTGTAATATTTACATTTAATTTGGTCTAGGTAAGAAGGAAGTTAAGAAGGAGAAAAGTCATCTACTCAACATGGATAGAGAGATGACACTTTCAAGGTTCTTTGCTTACAGCAAACTGATTCCAGATATGCTCCATAGAAATGAGAATGCTTTTTACTATGGCCTATCCAAAAGCATTCCTAATTATTGGCAACAAAAGCTGAGTTTCCATGCAGATTAATTCTTTGAGCTACTTGGGACAGCTAGGTAGAGATAAAAACCGGCCTTTGACAAACTACAAACTAGTCATTTTCGAACCATTCAAAGCATAACCAAATGCTCAGGGAGTATAGACTAAGTTTGAAATGTTATGTTCAATAAGTTCCTGAATTATTTAAGAAGCCTATTAGGTCTTCTTTTTTAAAAAAATATTAATATGCCTACAAAATAATGAGTATATCATTAAAGCAATTGTCTGGATTTTTTAGGCCCAAACCAGTTTTTGCCTAATTGCCTCTTTCAGGCAAAACTTTCTTTTCATCATGGGGCAGGAGATATGGGAGAAAAGGTAAAGATAATCGAGTTGAAACAAAATGATCGCCTATAGCTAATATAAAAGAGGGGAAATTTATTTGTCTCTTTAGACAAATTTAGAACTATAGAGTTAGAAAGAATCTGAAAGGCTTTTTCAAACGCTTTATTTCAAAAATGAAGAAACATTTGCCCAGAGAAGTGATATAAAATCCCAAGTCTCATAGCTTATTAGAACAAAAGCTGGAACTTGAACAAGTGCTTCAGACTCCAGTGTGTGTTTTTTATTATACATGTCTGTTTTATCCAACTGAATCTAGACGTCTCTGGGTTCACCCTCCTAGAACAGCATCCCTTTGGAGAGTGTATGTGTACAGGTATGACAATGCATGCACAAATATTAGCATACATGAGAATGTGTGTGTGTATAAACACATATTCCTTTGATTCATGACCACGAATTAGTGCACTGGTCAGGGTAGGCACATACTATTCAGGATATTAGGATTCACATAATATTCAGGATCCTGGGAGGAAGCAAATGGTATTCAAACTGGCAATTTAAGGAGATTTATTAGGACTATTTATAAAGATAGCAGGAATTCACAGGAGAAAACAAGTTACCTGGACTCTGTGTTTAATGAGGGTTTCGTGAACTCTGATTGGTTAAATGGAGAGAGATATCTGGCTGGAGCTGTGTGAATTTAACGCCTGCCTTCTGACAGCTCCACCTATTGGCCAAGCCCAACCAGAAACTATCCAGTGTAAAGAGTTCACATAGGCCAATCTTCACGCTCAGAGAGGGGCCAGGGAAGGACAGAGTGAACCCGGAAGGGCAAATATAACATATTTAGCACCATATGTGTGAGTGAGTTGTATGTGAGTGTGTGTGTGTGTTTGTGTGTGTGTGTTTAGGGGAATGTGGTAAAGGCAATATTGCTCTTTGTATGAATTTGAATAAACAGGAAACCACCATGAAATTAAAGTTGTCTAGAAGTTGATCTTGTCTCACAGTTAATTAGCACTCTTTAGCAACCACCTTAAGTTCCCCTTAGAGTCCCAGTAACAAGTCACTTTGGAACCTTCTATTATTACACACAAAAGGAGGTGCCCTCTTACCACTCCGAGTAATGATGGGACCTGCCGAGAGGACAGCATTTCCAGAAGTGCTCTGGGGACTCCAAGTGGCCCTTCTCCCGGAATCCCGCCTTTCTCTGTGGCTGCAAATCTAAGGAGATAATGGAAACAAATGAAATTCCACACTGGCACAAAATTGTTTCTTTATGGCCATTTGGAAAGCACATTCTTTTGGAAGAGATACCACGTGTTTAATTTTATTCATTTACTTCTGTGCATTTATTTAATTACTTTGCTTATAACTGCTACACTGATTCTTATCCTGGCTTGGGTCACATTTCTTATTTCCTCCCATGGTAATTGTGCCTTGCCTCATTAATTTACATAGCTCAGTGGCTCTCTTGAAAAAGAGCTGTGTTTTTCAAACTTTTCTACTTTTATTTCTCTCAAGCCTTTAATAAATCTTTCCCTGAAATGTTGGTCAGCACAGAGCCAAGGAAATGAGGACCCTCCATCTAACCCCATCTGATACAGCTAGTTAGGACTAAAGCAGTAGATGTTTGTGAAGAAATGCATGAATTTGAGCATACGCATAAACATATTAAAGCTAATTCAAATAAAAAAATGTGACTGCATTTTTCTCAGGTTAATATCGATGTGACCCTAAGAGGGTCTGTCAGAAACAGAATTTTTCTTTCACTTATATTTTAGTGGCAGCTGTATAGAATTCAGATCCATACCTTTTACAGCTTTCCCAAGTCATCTGGCTCCATATGCATTTCTAGCACCTGTCTTCCCCACCCCAGGTTTTCCCATCATCCTCTACTCTGCTCCATATTCCTGCTGAAGGACTTGTTAATCTGTTTCATGTGTCTGTGACACTGCCCATCATTTGGTATTATCTGTCCCACTCTTGATTTTCTCCCTTTGAGGTTCATCTGTCTTCAAAGTCACATGTCCCACTGATCTGTCACTGAGTCTCCCAACCCCTCCTGTTTCATCTCTTTCACGGTGGTAAATAATGCCTCCTACTACAACCCATCTGCATGTCTGCCTTTGTACCACATTTTTGTCTTATTTCCTTCCATGACTATCTCCAGTTCCTAAAGGATAAACTAAGTTAATTCAGACATCATGCACGCATCTCTGTATCCCCAGTATAATGCTTAGCTCAAAGTAGTCATTCAAAAAAAATCTTTACTAGATGAATGAAAAAAAAAATCCTTCCTCAACCTATCTCAACTGACGCATATCCACCTTCTATGTAGAAATTAGTCCCTAACACTTGATAATCTTCAGTTTAGATCAAGTCTACAGTAGAAAATAAAATTGTTAAATACAGACTGGCATAAGGAAGGGGCAGTCATCAGCTCTGCAGAGCTTGGTAACACAGTGCAGGAAGACGGTGGACATTTTCTGATTCTTGTGTTTCACAAATCGGAACACTTCAAAGGAAAAGCGGCCCCGCTGGCTTCTGCCGTTTTCAATGACGGTGGTCTGAGGATCTTTATCACAGCTACATTTTAGACAATGTGAAAACGATATTACTGGAAATCACCAACCCACCATGACTTGTAAATTAATTTCTGCAGTATTAAGAGTACCCCATTACATTAAGAGCTAACAAAATTATGTCATGTTAGATATTTAATATGACAATAAGCTAACTCAACAGATATATAAAAGTGACATTTAAACAGGTCAGTTTCTGATTATAATTTTACTGTCAATTTTTAAAGCAACTATACTTCCATATGGTTCAAAAATCCAAACAGTATAAAACACATAGAGTAAAAATTTTCTTCACTCATCTTTCCATTCCCCCTTCACAGTCAAACTTGCCCAAGGTGATGTTGCATGTTAGTGCCTGCTAAAGGGCATATGCAAATAGCAGCAGGAGCAATATGTGCTCAATGCTCCCTCGCTTCTTAAACATATGATGGCACACCATCTGCATACCTTTCCCTTTGTAAATTTAGCTGTAGTTTAGAGATCTTTCCAAACCACCATTTAGAGAGCCCCCTCAGTCTTTTTCACAGATGTATACTGTTCCATCATGCACGTGTGCCAGAGTGGATTTAACCAGTGTCCTATTTATGTACACTTGCATTGTTTCAAATCTTCTGCATTTTACAAAATAATAGTGAATATCTTTATAATACATCATTTTGAACATGTGCAAGGTTATTTAGAAAATATATCTGCAGGATCATTCAACAGATATTGCCATACTGCCCTCTATAAACATTGTTGCATTTTGTGCTGCCCCATCAATGTATTAAAAAAAATACTAATTCCCCTCAGAACTATATCAACAAACTGTATGCATAAAATTTTGGATATTCTCTATTTGACAGGAACAATAAATTATCACCATATAGTTTTAATTTGTCTTTTAGTGGTATGAATGAATATGTGCATTTTTTACATTTTAAGTCATTTGTGTTTATCTGAAAATAGTTTGTGTTCCTTGCCAAAATTTTTATTGTATTGTTAATCTTTTACTTTTGACTCCTATAAATTCTTTGTTCTTAGGAATAGTGGGTTTCTTTGTTTGTTACATAAATCGCAAATTGTTTTACTTTGTTGTTTGGCTTTGCACATCTTCACTCTGTGTGTGTGTGTGTGTGTGTGTGCATACACGTACAGAAATTTTATTTTATTGCAATTTAATTTTAAATATTTTATTTTATGGCTTCTAGTATATGCGCTAAAGAAAATTTTCCTTACTCCAAAGTTGAAATGTATTTTGCATGTTTCCTTCCACCATTTTCAAAGCTGTAGTCTTCAAATTTAAATTAATAATCTAAAGTTAATCATAGTATAGGGAGTAAACTATAGATCCTGTGCTATTTTTTTGATTATCTACTATTCAGCACTATTTTTTAAATCTGTGTTAATCCCACTGATTTGCATGTTATCACATGCTGTCATACAGTAAATTCCCATGTTTTGTATCTATTTTCCATCTTACTATTCCAAAGTTTTGTCTATGTGTCTAATCTCACATTATATCCTTTAATAATTTTACAGTTTCTAATAACTGTAATATATGCTAGAGCCATACCTTTCTCATTTTCTTGATGATTTCCCCCTTTCTTTGATATTTCATGGATTTTTTTTCTTCACCCCCCCCTTTTCCTGACTCATTTAGCCTGTGATTCTCTGTTCCTACAGGGGTGCAATTAACCTGGGTATTTCTGGGATCTTTGATGCTGGGACCCTTCAGCATTCACTTTTCTTCCGTGCGTCTCCTGCCACCTCTTTCCATCCGTATTGCGTCCCGCAAGCCTCTTCCTTCACCAATACATATTTTGGAATTTCTAGTTTTATTTTCCTCCTAGTCTCACTGAAAATGTCATTTGGAGGAGTTTTTTTAGTTACCCATTTCAGTCTCTATACTTTCCAAGAAGAAAACTGAAAGGAGAACTAAGCTGAATCCATAATCATGCCACAAGTCTGATAATCATAGTCCAGGTTATTGATGTGCAACCATTATAAACATTTTGGGAAATAAGAAAAATGTCAAAATCAAATGATCCACAATCTTACCATATGCAAAGTAACTACTGGGAAACTTCTTTTTTTTAATGATTTTTATTTTTTTCCATTATACCTGATTTACAGTGTTCTGTCAATTTTCTACTACATAGCAAAGTGACCCAGTCTCACACACACACACACACACACACACACACACACACACACATATTCTTTCTGATGTATTTCCTTACAGTCTTTTCTGATATATAAATGAGGTCAACTGTACAAACAATTGTATATGCTGATTCTCTGATGTTGTATTTTAATACATTTAAATTTTAAAGAAGTACATATTTATAAAGACAGAAATATCAAGACAGAAGGGGAAGAGATAAAATGAACCAATGGTTTTTCTTCTATTTTATAAATAACTTTATAGGATTATAGTGCCTGTGTGAGCTCTCAACTTACTAGCTCTCTATAATATCCACCTGACCATTTCCTTACTGCTGAAAATGCAGTTGGTTCCCACGTTTTACTATTTTAAATAGCAGATAGACATGAAAAGTATAAATATTTTAGAATATTCTTCCTGATTCACAAACATAGAATCAAAGGCTATGGGAGTTCCCTTCGTGGCTCAGTGGTTAACGAATCCGACTAGGAACCATGAGGTTGTGGGTTCGATCCCTGGCCTTGCTCAGTGGGTTAAGGATCCAGTGTTGCCATGAGCTGTGGTGTAGGTTGCAGACGCGGCTTGGATCCCGCGTTGCTGTGGCTGTGGCGAAGGCCGGCAGCTACAACTCCTGTTAGACCCCTAGCCTGGGACCCTCCATATGCCGCGGGTGTGGCTCTACATAAAGGCAAGAAGACCAAAAAAAAAAAAAAGAATCAAAGGTTATGAAGTCTTTTAAGACTTTTTGATACATACTGACATTGTTTCCCAAAAAATGTTGCCCAAATTAACACTTCCAGCAATGGGATATAAAAGTGTCAGTTTGATCATACCCTCTGAGTATCATCTTAACCTTAATTAGCCAATAAAATTTATTTTTTTGGATTCCCATCATATCACTCCCATCAAATGTCAATAAGTGCCAGTGATCAGTGCCAAATGCATTTTATAACATGATGAGAAGCCGTTACTTGACTCTCAAGTATGTTCTGTCAGATAAAAATGCTGAAAGGGAACTGGGGTGATTGAATGTTTCTATGATCAATGTCCCCTTTCCTCAGATGTAGATTACATTCACTCTATCACTGTCTATGGGGGAATGAAGTTGAAGTTATTGGCACTAATAAAAAAGGAGTGGTAGGCTATATTATACTTTCATATTAAATACTGATAAATGGAGTAAAGCATTTAGGGTCTAAATTACCTAAGCCATTACCTTAATTCTACTCCCCTTTGACATACCATGAGAGTCTACCTTCAGATAAATACTACCCTCTCACTGCTTTTCTCTTATTGCCAATAGTACCCTAACTATTGCTTTTCTTAAGAGAGTGAAATATTCCCACATGTGCTAAACATGAACAAAACATCTTTGATGGACCAAACTTGCAACTCTCATTCAACAACAGCCTTATCAGCATTTCATGTTGATAACTGTTCTCCACTTTCATACTCCCAACTTTATAAGGACTAAAAGTTCAAAATATAAAACTTTAAAGCTATGAAAGTGCCCTATAATTTGTTTATCTGACTTAGGTTTTTCTATTTCAATTTATCTACCATTGAGTCATTGCTAACAATACAAGACTTAGACACATACCTAAGGAAGAGATCATATCGAATATCATCACTTGGGTTTCCTGATGGGGTTGTATAGCAATAATCCATTAAAACATTCCATCTGCAGAAAGAGGTAAGAATAACCTAGAGTCAGAATATCTTTTTAGATATTAGTTACTGATCCAAGGTAAGTAAATATTGACAAACATCCTATCCCATGTAATACATTTTCTATTAATTATTTGCGGAGACTTGTTTGTCAAAAATGTTCTCCTAAACTCAAAGTGCTTAAAAGTCCACAATAAATTGCCATAACACAACAAGAATCACATATACCCAAGAACAGGATGCCAGAAAGACAAAAAAATGAGAAGGCAAAGGAGAAACAAATTTCTAGAGTATACTAATCACTTCGGTATGCAAAGTTTAAATAATAACATATGAGAAACCCAAAATTAACCATTTACATGTAACAATTTTTTATTAGGATAGAAATGGATCTTCACTTTTGATCTCTGATCTTTTATCATTCTGGATTTTCTAAGTATCAAATGAAATTTGATCTTTTTTTTTCCCAGAAAGGTTTTTGGGGGTTGTATTATATAATTTTGGCCCAGATCCCTATGGGGAGAGTTCTTGTTTTTTTAATGAACTTTCATTGAATAGTAACATACACATAGAAAAGTGCACAAATCACAGGTGTTCACAAAACAACTGCTTCTGATTAACCCTATTTCAGATGAAAAAAACAGAACATTCTGGTCTTCCAGATCTCCCCAGGCTCTCTTCCAGCTACAGTTATTACCCTTCCTCCTTTAAGGGAGAATTATTATTTTCCAATTAATGACATAAAGTGAGTGTCACCCTTTAATCTTTGTACCTTGTTATTTCTATCTATTAGCATCCCCAAATGGTTTTCACAATGACAATATTTTTAGTTAAAAATAAAATGAACTAACTTTATGATTCCTGAGGTTTTAGATAGCCAAAATGTTTTAACCAACAAAAGATAAGAGTTTGAAAATACCTGCCATCCAGATTAGTGGCTTGTACAGCTGCAAACACTTTGGTTTTCAAAGGTAATCCTATACTCGGGATAATTAACTGCTGACTGTAGGTTGAATCCTAATGATGAAAAAAATAAGCAATTAATCCATCATTGCCTTCTTAACAACAAAACATTTACTTAAAATAATAATGTCCTATAAAAAAGAATAGGGGCCAGATCATCATAAATTTATAGGAGCAACTCCAAAAAGGGCCTAGTTAATCCTCTAGTTGTTAGAACTGTCCTTAAACCATACCCAATTCATTTTTATGCATAAATCTTTTTGTTTCCATAGTTTTCCATCTATTGTGCTTAATGCTCAGTGTATTTAAATTATATGCAATAGTTACTATCCAGAGCTTAGTAGTTAGTTTGTCTAATATTTTATTTTCAATATTCAGTTTATTTAAATTAATATTCCATTTATTTAAATTATATTATTGGCTAATATTCAGCTTATTTAAATTATATCTGCTTCAGTTTAAACCCTTTGCCCCTGTAAGTCTTTATACCCTTGATAATCTTTCATTTACCCAAAGTCACTTATCTGGCAATTTGAAGTTACCTGCATTTTGTAGAAAACCAAAATAAAGGCCACTATATGTTCTCTGAGATGCCAAAATGCATGCCATAGAATTCCTGCACTAATTTATGTAGTGAGTACTTATAGACGGGTGTCTTAGGACTTCTTTTCTACCTTTTACCCTTATTTTGGACCAATTCTGGAGAGCTTACTTATATCACTCCCCAATCTATAGTGAATTAAAGCAGCATATTAGAAGTTGAAAGTGACAGCTTTAATTTGATAGTAAAGAAAAACAGAAAAGATATGAAATAAAAAAGAAACTTATAAAACCTAAGCTTTCAAAACACTTAGCATTGAGACAAGTTGTTTCCTCCAAATTTCATAACTCTGAAGATAATGCTATTCTGCAGCTAGGGGACATTTTTAATGTTCATTATGAAATTATGAAATTTCATCATCATCAAGCAAAGGCAAAATACAGAGCATATTGTCTTTAAGAAGGCTGGGAAGAAAACAACAGATATTGAATTTTTTAAATTAAAATAATAATAGTATGAACGCCTCAGTTTTGAAAAGGTTACATTCACATGGAACATTTCATTCTTAAATAAAGCCTGATAAATGAGGGGTTATATGCTGTACTTATTTTCTGTATTTCTGTGATAAATGATAATAGCTCTACTAACCATTTCTGATAGGTTGTACTTTCAGTTAAATCTTTCTGGATCCCCTTTCCAATTTCTCCAAGTTATCCACACTTCATTAACTATACAGCTCTTTCATCTTGTACCTGCATCAATATTGTCCAGAAGAATGCTTATATTTTAATAAGCATTATACTATAAAGTCATTTGAAAATGATATGACTCAGCTGTGATTTAATATTGAATCATCAAATTTTTCTCCTAAAATTCTCCTAAAAGGTAAACTTTTGACTTTATTTTGTATAGTTACCTTACTCCTGTTAGTACAATATTATCCCTAAAATCGATAATATTTATTTAATTTTTTTTCTTCAACTTTTAAAAAGCATTCATAATTACCATAACTTAGTTTCAGATTTACTCTGTTTCAGTATCTGCTCCAAAGAAACTATTTTTTTAGGTGCAATTCAAATTCACACAGTCATTCTCCCTTTTAATTCCACAAAGCAGGAAACTGATCTGCTTATGCTATGCAAAAATAAGGTCATAGTTCAAATAGAAAAAAAAAAGGCATACGTTGAAATCACATAATCAATAACAGACTTTTTTTTTCTTTTTGCCTTTTCTAGGGCCTCACTCGTGGCATATGAAGATTCCCAGGCTAGGGGTTTAACAGGAGCTGTAGCCACCGGCCTTTGCCACAGCCACAGCAACCCGGGATCCGAGCTGCGTCTGCAACCTACACCACAGCTCATGGCAACGCTGGATCCTTAACCCACTTAGCGATGCCAGGGATTGAACCCACAACCTCATGGTCCCCAGTCGGATTCGTTAACCACTGAGCCACAACAGGAACTCCAGACATTATTTTTAACAAGTAAAATTATCCTAAGTGTATTTACTGAATCCTAGAACACATAGAAATAAACAATTGCACTGAATTCAAACTAAGTATATATTTCCTTTCCAAAGAGCTAACCATACGGTAAGAGTAGTAGGTATATAATATTTTCATCCTTCCTAGGGTTACAGATAAAAAACTCTGTGTGTGATATACAAACATATGGCTCCTAATGGTTGTAAAATAATACATAGTTTGAAATGCTACAATAAAATTACATTTGGGTAGCTAAATGTTAGTGTTCCTAGTAGGTAACAAATATGGCTTTGGATTAATTAAAGTATACTAATTTTTTTCATTGTAAATTACTAGTTTTTTAATGTCCTGTAAGATGGCAAAATACTATAATGGTGTCATGTTAAGAAAAAAAAAAAACTAGTTTGGGACAGTGAAACCCTTGTGTTTGATGTTGTAATGATGGACACATGTCATATGCATTTTTCAGAACCCATGGAATATACAGCATGAAGTGTTAACTAAATGTAAACCATGGACCTTAGTTAATAATATATCAATATTGGTTTATTGATTGTAATAAGTACACCACATGACCCATAAAACACAGTAAAAAATAACAGGAAATCATAGGCAGGCACTGGACATCTTTGGGACTCTCCATACTTTTAAATTGTGTTCTATAAAATTAAAACTGTTCTAAAAATAACAAAGCCTACTACTTTACAGAAAAACCTAGTTTGTCTTGAAGTGTTTAAATTTTATTAAATAACTGGTTAGTAGATAACCGTTAAATTTTATTTATTAATTTAATCATTTGTAATACTTTCACTGCAAATTGGTTAAAAATAAAAAGGATTTTAGGATGTGTTTCATTTACAATCTGATTTCAAATGATTACCTTTTTACCATAGAATTAAACTCTTAAGGTTATCATCAAATTATAGGCTTTTATTCGACATTAAGACTCTGGAAACTCTTTGAAGGATTAGGTCCAGTTAGTAACAGGACTACAATTCTGTTTCTAATGATAAAGGAAAGGGCTTAACGGCAAAGCTCTCCTCAAATCCACACTTCTAAATTTTGATTTTCTGCTTTTCTAGAGAGAGAACCATTTAATTTCAGAGGAAATAGTGGTATCCCTAAATGTCATGTAGGCATCTTTTTCACTTTTTTAAGATCAGGACGTCTCATCTTTGTTTCACTCAATTCTAACAAATAATATTAAATCCAAACCAGTCACCGCAATTCTACCTCAGGGAGCTTACACACATAAATTAACAGATAGAAACTTTCCAATTTAGAATTATTGCTCACAACAATAATAAATATCTGCCCATACTGGAAAGGAATATTGGCACATATTTGCTGAGTATTGTAAAACCAAGCATCTTGGCAGCTTCTCTTCACACAAGAAAGTTTAGAAATGACAGAAAGGCAATCTTCATTCCAACACATTTTAATTTGTTGTTTAGAACTCTGTGGTGTCAGACTACAAACTGATAAACATGATTTTTCTAAATGCCTTTGGAAAATGTCCTACTACAATATTTATAGCTCATTATATTCAAAGTATAAAGCACTGACTTTTAAATCAGTTGCATGAATTATAACTCAGTGCCATGATGACTTGAATAATAATGTAAAATTGGATTCATAATTTACAAAAATGTTGGTTGATAGATTGAAAAATTGATATTTAAATCAGGCATTTAAAATGTATGAATAAAAATTTTTAATCAACATGAAAATATAATTTGGAGGATTAATGTTAGAGTTATAAATAGAAATTCATGTATTTTTCATGTTTTGCTGCCACTATCAATATTTACATGACAAAAGTTTAGACAATACTATGTAGTCAACCCAAATTATTTCAGATGTGACAGAATTGACAAGAGCAAAAACCCATATTGGAAAAATTAACACATTCATCATCATCATTCCTTCAAGCAAAGTTTCATTTGGAATTTTCCTGTCTTTTTATTACAAATACATTATTCCCAAGTTCTTGACCCCTGACTATGGCTACACACACACACATACACACACACACACACACACACACATAAATACATATATACATATAAATGCAGATGAACACCTGGAGTAAATCTGCAGATTCACATTCAAGGAAAAAAAAATTAAATTATGTATCCACTTCTAGAAAATAATGTTTTTAATATACCTTTATTGCTAAGATGTAGTAGTAAAGATGAATAAATGTTACCAAGTATAACATGCTTAATGTGACTTTTGGTGGATTTTTATATAAAAGATAGTCTCATAAATGGCTCCTCAGAACAATGAGAGAGAAAATAACATCTTCCACCCATCAACTTACGTTATAAAGGAGCAGGTTCAAAGTGCTGACAAATGTACCATTGTTCTCCCTCACAGAAATAGCAGCTGAGGACCTAAAACAGATTGAGAAAAAGGAAAGCACTGATAAGAATTTAAAGTTAAAATTTCAGTTAGATTTAAGACATCAAAGCTCTTAAGTAATCCTGACATACTTTTAACTAGGCTTGGAGTGTACATACTGTTTAAATCACTGAACAGGTAAATAATCAAAAAGCAAGAGGGACCAAGTAAAGAAAAGCTGTTCTTTATGATCATTTTATTTATAAAGGAATCTTTGTTTTCCATTTTTTATCACACATGTGAGACTTTTTGCAGAAAAACATCTGCCAAAAATTTTTGAATCTCATGCAAATACATTTTCATCAATTCTAACACAATGGAATTTGCATGAGATAAGGGATTTTGTTTTACTTTGTTCACTGCTGGAACACACTGCATGATACATAGAATGTTTATAATAAATATGTATTTAATAAATGAATAAATGACCATGTGCACTGAAGTTCAGGAATATATTTATTGGGAAGATGAGGGAAGCAGAATGAAAGACCCTGACCTATTTCCCTCTACACCTGTAGCCTCCTGACTCAAGGTCTTTCTATTCCTGTTTTTTTCACATCAAAATCTTTCTTTTGACCAAGTTGTTTGTCATCGCTGTGCCTTTAAATCATTTAAAAATATTGTTCAACTGAAGCAAAATGTATCCCCCTCAGTCCCTTGTGACTGAGACAAAACAACTTTACCATTGTGATAGAAAATTCTAGAATTCAAGAGGGAAAGTTTTTGCTCAATCACTACATTTAGTCAAAAATATTTGACAAATCCATGTGACTGTTGTAATGTGGATGTAAACCTGTCTCGAAGTATGTGTTTTGGGAGTCATGAGTAGATAATGACTATAAACAAAAGGCAATGGCCTCAGTCCATGTCTGAACTTCTTTGGCTCCATGTGATATCACCTTTCCTGGGAATCATCAATATCTGTGCAGGTGACACCTCAGCAGTAGGCATGGAGACCTGAGGTTCTCAGGCAGCAGGGTCCAACAAAGAAAGCATAAGGCAGAGACTGAGGGAAATGGGACCCAAAAATGTGGTGACCAAATTTTCTACACACAGGAAATATGGCAGGTCCTTCTGCACTTCATAAGCATCAGGATTTTTGGATTCTTTTTTTTTTTAGTGGTATAAATTTACTTTATTTTACTTATTTTTTATAATGATTTTTATTTTTTCCATTATAGATGGTTTACAGCGTTCTATCAGTTTTCTACTGTACATCAAGGTGATCCAGTCACACATACATTCTTTTTTCTCACATTTATCCTCCATCATGCTCCATCACAAGTGACTAGATATGGTTCCCATTGCTATACAGCAGTATCTCATTGCTTATCCATTCCAAAGGCAATAGTTTGCATCTATTAACCCCAAATTCCCAGTCCATCCCTCTCCCTCCCCATCCCTGTTGGCAACCACAAGTCTGTTCTCCATGTCCATTGACAGATGATTGGATTAAGAAGATGTGGTATATATACACAATGGAATGCTACTCAGCCATAAAAAAGAACTAGAGACTCTCATATTAAGTGAAGTAAGTCAGAAAGAGAAAGAAAAATACCATATGATATCACTTATATCTGGAATCTAATATATGACACAAATGAACCTTTCACAGAAAATGATTCTTGGATTCTTAGATAGTTCTAATCTAGGAGAACCCAAGGCAGACAACTGACTAGTTTGAGCCTGATTTAATATGGGAGGAGCCAAATTAAAACTGAGATGTTGACATAGGTCATAATAATAACAATTATAGATGGATTGATAGATGATAGATAAACAATATATATATAGAGAGAGAGATGATAGAAAGATAGATGATAGGTAGGTAGGTAGATCAGAGATAGATAGATAGATAGATAGATAGATAGATAGATAGATAGATAGATGACAGATATCTAGTATGGTTTCCATTAGATTGAGTTTTGGTATTCTCAACAAATTCTGATAGGTTTGTAAGTCCCTTAAGGATAAAAATGACTCAAACATAAAGCCAACATGAGAAAGCAAGAATAAAATGAGACTTACGAAGCAAGCTGGGTATTATTAACCAGGTATTCCAATGGATAACTACAACTAAATTTGTAAAGAAGCCCAGGTAGATAGCTGATGATCGTTGGTGGGTCTGGAGTATCAATATATCCTGAAATATTTCCTATTTGTACTGAAGTTGCATTTCCATAAGCACTGATTCCAGGAATTGTGGATACCTGTTAGAATGGTTGATCAAGGATAGTGATTAAATAGCTATATATAAACCTAGGCAATTCTCATGAAAAATAAAACACTAGACTAGACCATATCTAGGGTCTATTTCAATTACAATGGCATGGTTTTGAAATTATATATACATATACAATGCTACTTATAAGTGATCATGTGTCTTTAAAACAAAACTTCATATTTACTAGGTACTTTCATATATTATACTTCATAAATAAGAAAGAGAGATTATATGTTCAGAGTACTACAATAAGGAATCTGAAAACAGTCCTGGGTAAAGTCCAAACCCCACAGCATGGCCTAAAAGACCCCTGTTAATTTTGTTTTCCATGTCAGTTTAATATCTCCAGGCTCCCATTCCTGGTTAATACTTCCCCAACCCCAAGGCCCTTGCTCTGGCATTTGCGCATATGCCTCCCACCTCCTCTCTCCCCTACCTCATCCCACTCCTTATCCTACTCCTCCCCTGGATCTCAACCTCCCTGAAAAGTTCTCCCGACTCCCCTACATCTTCTGTCTCCATCACCAAAGTAGTCACAGTGCGTGAGCAGACTGACTCAGCATGTCCTCATCCATCACCAGAGCTCTTGCTGGGCAGGGGACATTCTTGGTCTCATTTGTGTCTGTGCCTTCCATACAGCTTAGAGTCATGAGCACTTCAGGGACCCAAGATAAATTCTGAACAAAAGAGTTAAGGTCACAAATTTTCTAAGGGTTGATCTAAGGGTGCTCCTCTATGGTACATGAAAATCCTCATCCCCTTCCAGGGCAATAGTTCATAGATAAGTTGCAGAGGGATCATGAACTCCTAGAATCTGTATAATAATATTGTCTATGTGTATATTTTCCTGGGACTGATTAGCATTCAATAGATTCTCCAACCCTACCAAAATTTAAGAACCACCATTTCAGGATTAATCAGTAAAATTATTGACCTTCGTAATACCATACAGGAGTACAGCTTCTCCCACCACGTCAAATACAATATTATTCTCAATAAATATTTTAGCAAATGTTATGGAGACCTGTAACAATTTTCAACAAGAGAATACGCTTTATACATGAACCTAGGAGCACAAGGGCAGAGTTGAAGCAATTGTTTGGCTGATTCACAAGGAGAGCCAGAATCACTACGAATGAAAACATTTTGATTCTAATCCAAATGACTTAATAGTCTACTTAATTTTCTCATATTTGACTGCCCTTGAAGCGGATACAAAAGCTGGTGGCATCTAGGGCCAAAAATAAAAACAATCCCCTCAGTTCATTGATTGGCTGACTGATTGGCCAGCTAAACATACAAGTGCCTATGGAAAAATAAATACATATATAGCAATTTTTATACCAGAGTTTTTTATATCAGCTCTCTAAAAAAAGAAAGAAAGAAAAGGTACACACACACAGTCACACAATCACACACACACACACACACACACACACACACACACACAGAGATGCTTACTTTGGCATTTCTCCTGAACTGCTTTCTCAGCAGCAGCAAGGCAAAGTGAATCCAAGGTAGAAAGCTCCTTGAAGGAGAGGCCTTGGACTACTTAGGAGGAAGGGACCTGCCACTCTGCACCTGGGCCCCTCCCTCTATGAGGAAGCTCAACCAGGTAATAAAAATCCACCTGCATCACTCTCCCTGATTCTCAATCAGGTCCTCTTCATAACCTCTCTGCACACAACTCAGAGAGATGAATAAACGTTTTTAATAAAAAAAGTCAACAACACTCAAGCTGTAGACTTAGAGACGGTTGTGGGCACAGTATTTTAACTGCCTGTGGGGAAAAGATAAAGGATATTCAAAGAAATCTCTTTTTCCTTTTTCCTCCACCAAGTCTTAAAAGCCTTGCCCTTAGAATAACCAAGCCTTCTCCCTTAATCCCAAACAATAATTTATCAAGAGGAAAAGCCAACCTCTCCTTCTTCCCTGGTTTAAGTATTCATGCTCGTTGTATCTTCTTTTTGTCTTTGTGGGGATTTAACAATAAGACTATATTTAAGCAAACAAAAGGAAAAATAGGGGTAAATTAATTTCAGTGTAACACCCCTAAACTCACAATATTTTTATTTCAATTAATTTTAATTCTCAGGAGAGTGAATGCCTCTTTCAATTTGATTTTTGGTATTCCATGCATAAAGAAGTAAATGAACATTATAGACTACTGGTTCTCATTCAAGGTAGAAATATTTGAAGTGGTCTTTTGATTTTCACAATGACTGAAGAGAGTGTTCTACTGGGATTTCATGGGTAAGATTGGGTCTGATAAACATTTTGAAATTCAACGGACAGTCCCACACAACGAAGAATATTACACTGGAAATGCTGATAACTCTCTTCTACAAAAGTTCCAAGGCTAGGGGTTGAATCGGAGATGGCAGCTACGTCACGGCCACAGCAAGGTGGGATCTGAGCCTCAACTGTGACCTAAGCCGCAGCTTCTGGCAACACCAGATCTTTAACCCATTGAGCAAGGCCAGGGATTGAACATGCATCCTCATAGATTCTATGTTGTGTTCTTAACCCAATGAGCCACAATGGGAATTTCTATATTTCATCTTTCTTTCTGAATGAGATCATAAATAAACAATAAGCCAAATGATTCACGGCCAAACTCACTGGAACAAACCATTTTTGTATGAGAAGGTACTTACATGAGGAACATAGCTAATGATAGACTGTAGAGAAATATTCTTCAGTGTCAGTCACACAGCATAATACTCTAGGCAAAAGTCTAGAGTGGCACAGTCAATCTTGGGCCCCTCAACAGCCAGCTACAATAAATAGGACCATTACTGGAAAATAAAATTGTGTGTTTGGGAGCAGAAGCCTCATATAGGCAAAGGGAAGTGATTCTTTCACTTTTATTAGGGTTTTTTTTTCTCGAAAAATAGATTGGACTTCTGATTATTTCATGAAATGGGGAGATTTTTTAGTTATGATCCCCAAACCTAGCACAGAATTTCACACTAATCTTACCACTAAATTGTTCCCACAGCCCTCCAAGGTGCTGAGATTGATGATGAAAATGACCACTGCAGGAAAGGTGTTATTATTGATGAACCCCCTGCAGTGGGAATCCCCATGCCTTCCGTTCAGCGCCAGGTCTGTTTCAGAATAACCGGAGAAAAGTACTGTGCAAAAATTAATCTTCATTGTAATGGCCTGCACCCCACAGTAGACATTGATGTCTCTTTCCGCTGAAATAAAAAACACAAAAAACAAGTCACAAAAACACAGCACCGGGTCCAAGAATAACTTTAACATCCCCGATGTGTTTTCATCCCCTCGATCTGTTTAACTCATTCCTGTGCTTGAATACACTGTAATCCACTGTGAAACTATCAAGAAAAATAGCTATGAAAAAGAGTCTTTGATTTGATTATTCGGAAGAGATCTTTGAGCAAAGAGATGATACTTCGTCTCTGTTTCTTTGCGCCTGGTATACAGTGGATATGCATTAAATGTTGTTTGAGTAGTGTCAAATGATTGGAGAATTGAGTGTAAAAAATAGGTCGTGAAGGAAATTCAGAAGAGGGTGACTGAATTATTTAGATCAGTTGTCTAGGGTAGTAAGGCTCACTTCAAATGATGCATTTTCTCAAGTGTAAGGAAGGAGTAGTAAAAACTCATCTTAAGCCAAATTGTTGAGCACTTTGGTATTTTGTAACCTGTCTAACCCAGTATGTAGAAACAAACGCCATCCATACAGATTCCACTTTATCTTATTAAATTACACCAGAGAGGAAAAGGGTTGAAAACAAATCTACCGACATGATAGTCAGAAATACATCGCCTACCCTAAGAAAATTTTGCCAATGACTATGTCTCAATTAAAAACAATGAACTAGGCATGGAAACGTAAAACACAATCTGCAGTTTTCAATGATCCATGAGTTATCAGTGATGGGGTTCATTCCAGGTCCATCAAATAAACAGTCACACACACACATGCTCACACACATGCACACACACACATGCACACACACATTTTTAATATCTCTAATTATTTTTCTACATGTAATAAAGACAATATATGTAGAAAATGGAGAGTTTGGCTGCCACTGGGTAATTCCCCAGTGACAGAAGCTTTTATTGCTTTTGGTAACTGTTAAAGATTAAATTGTTCTCTCTCCCTTTAGTTTAGAGGAGGTCATACTGGAGTAGGGTGGGACTCTAATAATATTTGACTGGTGTCCTTACAAAAGGAATGTCATGTGAAGGGACAGAGACACAAGGAGAATGCCATGTGAAGACAGAATGGGAATGATATACCTACAAGCTAAGGAACAGCAAAAACTGCCAGCAAACCACCATAAGCTGGGAAGTCTCAGAAAGAACTTAGCCCTACTGACAACTTGATTTTGATCTTCTGGCCTCAGGAATTATGAGGAAGTAAATTTCTGCTGTTTTAAGTCACTCTGTGGAACTTTGCTACAGAAAACTTAAGAATTAATACAGTAACCTTACCACCCTTTAACACTCTTTCTTTTACCACTGAGACGAGGAATCTAAAACATACATTTGGTTCTCAAAATTTGAAAAACCAACTAAAACTGATTAGTCAGTTTAGAGACATCTTTATTGTTCAAAAAAGAAAAAACAAGCAACATAAAATTTTTTTGATAAATGATAGGATATTTATCTAAGTAATGTATAAATGTCATTTATGATTTTTTGGCGTAAACTCAATTTGCTTAAATATATCAGTTCTAATCTAAGGTTAAACGGGTTCAGTAGCATGTTTGGAGTATTTACTTTCTAGACTGGCTTTCTGTTGGTAAAGTGAGTCATATTCTGAGGATACAAATAAATCAAAATATAATTTCCTATGTATGGTTATGGTTTTAAACTCAGCACAACAAAGAAAAAAAATGTGGACACAGCCAAAGATCGAAAATCTTTTTCATTGCCAAAAGGCAATTAGGCTAGTTATTATGGAAAACTCCAAGCAATATTCCCTTTGTAGATGGAAAATAAAGTGAATTCATTATAAAATATACTGTGCCAACACAAAATAATAAATACCACTTCAAATTAGGAAAATATCTCTATTAGCTTTCAACATTAGCTGTTTAAATGCACCTATCATTTTTAAACGATGCTCTTCATAAAATAATGAGTTCATTTTAACAAATGCTTGTCTACTAACTTCAAATTACATCTTAAATCTATTGCTTTTTCTCCATCTACATGCTATTCCTTGGGCCTTGCCATCATTATCTTTTCCCCTAGAATTTTACATTAATTTCCTAATTGGTTTCTTATTTCTACTCTCAACATCTTCTGATTAGTACAGCTGTTAAAAAGTGAATGCAGTCAGATCATCTATTTGCTCAGATCTTCAACAGTTGTTCATTTCACTTGGACCAAAAGTCCAAGTCTTGAACCAGGTCCTCAAGACTGTCTGTGACACAGGAACTTCCTGCCTCTCCTCTCATCTTCTCCCTGCGAACTCCCTTGCTCCCTACATCTGTCTTGGACTTTTTTTTTAATTATTTAAAAGTATCACACAGAGTGATAGAAGCTAGAACAGCATTTACCTCTGTGGGAGAACTGCCTTGTATATGGGAAAAAAAGGAAAGCTTGGAGAGTGTTAAAATTGTTTTCTATCTCAATCTTGTTGTATATAACATCAGTGATACATAAGTTAAAGTTGCAAGCTGCATTCTAAAAATCGGTGCATCTTATTTTACATAAATTGTTCCTCAATAAAATACTACGAGCATTTTAAAAAGCCTAATACAGGTTTACACAAGGCCTCCAATTCGTGTTCTTTCCTCTGCTTAGGATGCTTCTCTATCCCCAATCTTTGTCTAAGTAACTCCTACTCATCCTTCAGGTCTCAAATTTCACTGTCTTTTCCCCAAAGTCTTTCCGGATCCTAAATCTAAATTATGCTGCTTGGTTTTACACTGTCGTGTTGACTTGGAATCACATATGTATTTGTGTAATTGTCTTCTCAATAAATTAAAAGTCCTAGATAGCAGGAAGTTTTGATATTCACTGATGTACTTCAGTGAGTAATTAACTAATTAATTACATAAAGTATGGAGCAGTAGATTATACTGAGGACATACAAAGTAGTGGTCCTTTTTCTCAGGTAGATCACAATCCACAAGAAGAGACAGATGTGGCCACATTTACAGAAAGACTGGGCATCAAAAGAGATCAGCTAATTAGGAACAGCTTCCTGGAGAAGATAGCATTGATCTGGGTTTTGAAGTATCAGTAGGAGTTTGCTACATAGAAGAGTGGGAAATTCATAATACAAAGGAAACAGCATGAATCATGACACAATTGTGAAAGAAATATGCTCAGGCTCTTTAGGAACTGGACAGTTTCATTTCCACTTAAATTTAAAAAGCAAAGAATGAAATGGAGGGAAATGAGGCCAAGTGGCGAGGGTACAGGCAAGATCACAGCAAACCTTCACATAAAAAGTGGTCACCGTAATGTAACAAAATGTTGACTTGAAGGTGAAATCAAATTCTCAACTACTACACCTTTCACTAAGAACTCTATGCCTAGTGCAAAAGAGAACAGATATCACTGTATAACTTGGCATACCATAAATGTATCAAAGTGTATATTTATTGCTGAATGTTACAAGGGAGGTATCATTCCCTTAATTTAAACCAGCTGAAAATTTTATCTTCTTCACCTTTTTTTGAAAGGAATTAATTGATGCCTGTGCTAGATGTATAATGGCACTGACTGCTTTGTCCAGATGCAGAGCTCTCTACTGTTTTCTGCTTTGTAACTGGAGATTTATAACCCCTGCAATATAACTGAATTTGCTACAAGCTTACCCCACGTGGGGAAATGCTAACAAATGAAAGTCTTTCTAAGAAAAGAGATCTGTTTAAATCCATCCTAAACCAGTTTTCTAAACACTGTCCCTTCTCAGGAACATTTTTCCCTGGTTGTAGATACTATAGACATTTATTCAGCACAATTTTTCCATTTGTGAGGCTTTAAGGGGAAAAAAATGCATCAAGTTAACAAAGGGAAATTTTTGCCAAAAGTAGACAATTTTTTCAGAGTTACTGAATAACAGTTACTACCAACAACTAAATTTTTTTGGCCTTTTTGTTTTCCAGTCCTTAGCCTGAATTGCAACAACCCTTTGAACAATACTTAACTATTAAACAACCCAATGAATACAAGCTAATGACAAAAATAATCAGGAATAAATAACTTCAGATGTTTGATTTTCAATTTCTATGTCTAAATATACTAAGTATGTTTAAAATGGCAGGCCTACACATAGATTTTATATGCAGCTATGCTGCCAAAAAGGGTGATTTTTAACCAAGATATTTAACCAAGATAAGCTTTTCATGGGAATAAAAAAATTAAGTTTTCAGTTGAATTCAGATAAAAATAAATGTTCTACACTCCTATCACCCATCAATCAAGCGATGAATCTGTCTCAGATTTTCTAAAATTATGCAGATTTAAGTATCCTGTCACACTAAACATCCTGTTACCATCTATCTCACCATGTATAAAGACGTATCCTGATTTGGAGTTCATAGATTATGGTTATCATCTAAAAGGGAATAAAGAGGGGATCGATCCAATTCTATATCAGTGAATAAAAATATCACTCTACTTCTTTATCTCCCATAAAGTTCCATTCCTAGAACACTGAATTATACTTTTCCTAATTACCCTATATGACAATATATTTTCAGCATATCATTCACATACCTAACAAATATATATAACTCTGTTCTTTTTCTCATAAATTCCATATTCAACTAACTTATATCCAATGGCATAAGATGGGGCTAAAGATTCATTTCCTGAAATAATAAGGGCACAAATCAATGCAAGTAGTCAAATAATTTGCATGGCAACACCTCAAAACTGAACTGTACTCAGCACTTCAGTGTAGTGGCTCAAAATGTTCCTTCACCAATTGATCTGAAAAAGTAAAAATCTGTATGAAAATCAATTCTAAGGGTCAGTATGTAAGGTTTAAAAGGGGGTTGGGGTTGTGTCTTCAACAGGAGTTGAACACACAAAATCAGTGCCATTAATTTTATACAGGCTAGAAGCTGTTTGGTCTTATTTATTTTCAAGATCTAAACTGCATGCTATTGCAGGTCAACAAAACATTCCCCCAAAGCATTTATTGTATACATATTATGTGTTGGTCTATGTGCTAGATTCTGAATATAGAGACATTAATAAGACTCCTTTACTTCAAGGAACTCATGTTTGGGTAAAGGAGACAGAGAAAAAGCAGACAAAAAGCAGATAATTACAATGCAGCCTGATGATGATATGATAGAAGTTTTAATACTGTGTTATATACAATTATGTCTTGGGCAGAGTTGTTTGGAAGGGATTGTTGGGAAGAAATGTAATAGTTACGACTGGTTAAATTTTATAGGAAATTGGCCAGATCATGACATGAGGAGAAGTGGATGTCAAAATGATGCTCAGATTTCACTAATGGATAGAAACCTGAGCATCATTTTGACTGAGAAAAGGGATAAAAGAAAGAAAAAGATGATTGGCTCAGTTTTTGAGAGGCTGAAGTACATATGTGACATTCAAGCAAAAACATACAAAAGGTAACTGGAAGTAAGGGTTGAATATTTGGAGGACAGAAAAGAGTAAGAATTACAAATTTGATAATCACCTGTACTCAGTATGTCAATTATAAACAACAGTAATTGATGAAATATCTATTGAGAGCATTGAGGGGGCTGAGAACAGAAAAATAATTTCTAAAAGTTTCTTAAAATCTTTGATAAGATTTTTCCAATGAAATATAATCATCCTCTTTTGCTTCATGTCACATCAACTTAACTGTGAGTCTACTATCTCACTTACTTAATACCTGGGAGTAGCTATTTGTTTTCCCAGAAGATAATGAAATCATTGAAAGCTCTGGGTTTTCCCAGAGTGCTTAATAAATACTCAGCAAATGTTTATTAAAATATATTTAATTAAAGTCTTTCACAAACAGCATGCATGGTTTCTAACTTTTTAATATAAATTGTCAAGATTCACAAGGAAAATATGTGCACAATGATATGAGTTCATCTTGACTGCCTATCCAGAACTCTTATTTCCTCTCAGTATGCTGCCAACTGCCTGAGATGATTCCTGTTTTCTAAGTTTTAGATGAACAGCAAAATGATCACTGTCAGATATTTTCTAATTTACACCTTAAATAATATGAAATTAATGGATTTTTGCTATTTGTTTAGGTATTTAGCCTTAGTCTTGGCAATTAATTATTTTGATTTATTATTAATAATGAATTTTTAAGGTCATTCCCCCTTAATGTCAACAGAGTTGCTGATACTATTGTCATTAATACCAAGCAAGTGCATGACAGCCAGCTGGGGTTGGCATAAACACTATGGTTATGTAACAACATAAAGCTGGCAAGACATCATGCATATTACTCTCCAATCAGCACTTCTTATGAATGTGTATTACAGAGAATCTTATTAAAATACAGTTCTGATTCAGTAGATCTGGGATGGAACCTTTTTTTGCATTTTTCACAAGTTTCCAGGTGATGCAGTTGTTGCAAGTGAAGTGGAGCAAAATTTGCCACTCCAAAACATGCCTCTTTGGCATAAAGACTATCTTAACTTGATTATTTTTAAGAAATAGTAGATATAGGAGAATCTCTGAAAGCAAGTGGAAGATACCCTTCTGAAAGAGAATTTACATTTTTAAGGGAAATTGCCATCTCTAAGTGCCTCTCCCTCTCTGTACCAGAAGCTCTTACAAATAAAAGCTACTGACTTAAATCTGCATAACAACAATACACCTGTTTACTGTGCTCTCCCATAACTGGCTTCCCCACCACCAGTATCTCTTCTGTCTTTAGCTGGAGATGGTAGTTAAGGAGGCGACTTGGGCCACTTCAGGGAGTCACTCAGTTTTTCCGGGCATCATGCGTAAGTATAGGAGGTTTACATGTTATCAAACTTCTATTCATTTTTCTACCGAATCTATCATTTATTAGAGGAGGTCTCAGCCAAACCTAGAAGTATAGAGGGAAATTATGTTTCCTCCCCTAAACAAGTCTCTTAACCAATTGTGTTGCTTAGTTACAATTATATACATTTTGACTGGGCAGAAGCTAATCCTTAATCCATCTGGTAGGATTAAGAACCCCCAACAAATTGTATGATTTATATGCTTAAAAGAGGAAGAGGTTTGAATGAAAAAACGACAGGAGAGAGAGAGAGGAATCATGAAGGGGATGAGTGTGTGTCTGATTCTCTTCTTTATTGAATAACTAAGTGATTTTGAATTACAATTAACAAGGGCTCATGAAAGACTTTGTAAAATAGCGCTCAACTGGCAACATGTGAAATAAAATTGGGAGCAGGTTCAGTCTTCTCCCACCCCACCTGTACCCATTCCACAAACCATAGCAGTTTAATAACCAGAGGAGCAGTTCAGTCACCTCTTAAGGCAACTATGCTCTAGGCACCCTCTGAATCGACAGAAAGAGACAAGGGGTGGGGGTGGCTGAGTCTGTTGTGAGCAGTTGAAGGGTCAGTGCTGTTCAGATACAGGTATTCCTCTGAATACGATCACACCTGCATCTATGGTCTGGCTTTTATGCACTTAAAGGAAGCATATTGGTTTAAAACTGATCCTATAAACCAAAATCTACTAAATATAATAGGAGGAGCCTTTTCTGTCTGCTGAAGGGTACACTGATTTGTGGTTCTGTAGAAATTTCACCTGGAAGTACAGGACAGTCATCCCTCAGTACTCATGGGAGATTGATTCTAGGACCACCCTGGATAATCCACGGGTGCTCAGATTCCTTACATAAAATGGCATAGGTAGAATTGCATATAACCTAGTCATATCCTCTTGCACATGTTAAATCATCTTTAGATTACTTATAACATCTAATATAATGTAACTAATGTAAATAGTTGTAAATATAAAATATATGCTATGTAAATATTTGCCATGCAGTAAATTCAAGTTTTGCTTTTTTGAACTTCTGGAATTGTTTTCCCAAATATTTTTAATCTGAGGCTGACTGAATTTGTGGAATCTGTGGATATGAAGGGTCAACTCTAATTTACTTCCTAGACTCCAATAGATTTTCCAAAATGATATGATCTTAGCAGATTATAAAAGTAATTTATATATCATTTCCATTTCTATCTATAAATGAGAGTAGACTATTGGCCATACATAAACTTAAAATTGCTTAGAAAACAGATGCTACGATATTTGTTGTTTTAGCTCATTTTTAAAAATTATCTTTCCTCGAGTTTTTATATAATATTGAGGTTTTGTTGCTAAAAAATCAAGACGTTTAAAACAAGTATTGGTTTTTCATCTACACAAAATACAGGTAGTTGATGAAGAATTTAAAATGGATTAGGAATGAAGGTTTCCTCTCTGATTAAAGAGGTTCCTGGTCACCTCAGTTTTCCACATCTATTTATCAATAGTAAATGCAACCTTTTATTTCCAGGACTATAGGAAACACACACTCGATCCCAAGCTAACTCTGTAGAATTCTATTCGTACTTGCTGCTTCACATTCTTTGGGACTAGAAGAGTTTGTTCATCTTTTCAAGCAGAAAAAAAGCATATAGGTTTTACTTAAACAAGCAGAGGAAGTAAAAATTCCATGCAATAAAGAACTTTGTTATTAAAATAAAGATTATGGCCTGAACTTGCTGCGTAATTCCTCTTCTCTCTACTACATTTTGTGACTGAGCACTGAAGATTAATCAGGATGTGATCAGAAATCGCTGCCTTAATCAGTTCTTCTACCTCATCTGGTGTAATAATTGCAGTTACACGTGCAAAGTGAAGCAGGCATCCTCTTCATAACTTGGAGACCAAAATGCTACAACCGTGTAGCGTTGACAGGAGAATTGGCTTCTCTTATCTATACACAGTGCCAGAACATATCCCCTGGGATAATTATTCCATTATACACTCTGACTTTGGGCACAGAACAATAAAATGGTTTAAGCAAAGCCTAACATAAAATTAGACAGCTCCGTTTGCTTGATCCATCCATGAATTCTATCAATGAAATAGGTGATTATTTTATTTTCTGTGGAAAACTGATATTCATTGAAATATTAATAAATATTACTAGACAAAAAAAAAAAGATTTCCTTAGTCAAGCTAGTCCTGGAAAAGTTAAACAATTTTCCTACCATATGATTCTTCAAATTCTTTAGTGTGGCATTTTCTATTGTGGTTCTCCATTTACATATCGTTTTTATTTTTGTTATTTTTATTGCCTTTTGTCACTTTTAGGGCCGCACCCGCGGCATGTGGAGGTTCCCAGGCTAGGGGTCTAATCGGAGCTGTAGCCACTGGCCTACGCCGCAGCCACAGCAACGCAGGATCTGAGCCGCGTCTGCGACCTACACCACAGCTCACAGCAACGCCAGATTCTTAACCCACTGAGCAATGCCAGGGATCGAACCCGCAACCTCATGGTTCCTAGTCGGATTCGTTAACCACTGACCAACGACGGGAACTCCCAATTTACATATCATTTTTAAATTTCAGCTTATTGATGTACCGTTGATATACAGCACTATATAAGTTTAAAGTATATAGCATAATGATTTAATATTTATTATAAAATGATTCCACAAGTTTAATTAATAACCAAGATTTCATTCAGACACAAAAAAAGGGAAAAAAAGAAAAATGCTTTTTTTTCCTTGTGATGAGAATGTTGTGGATTTACACTCTTAGTAAATTTTAATATATTTTAAATATACCATAACAGCAGTGTTAACCACAATTATCATGTTTTACATTATATCCCCAGTATTTATTTATCTTATAAAAGGAAGTTTGTACCTTTTGTTCACTTTCATACATTCTCCTACGTCACCACCCCTGAATTTGGTAACCACAAATCTATTCTCATTTTCTATGAATTTTTGTTTTTGTTTTTGTTTTTTTGTTTCACATATAAGTGACATCATACAGTATTTGTCTTTCTCTGTGTGACATCTCACAGCATAAGGCCCATCCATATCATCACAAATGGCTGGATTTCTTTCTTTTTTATAGCTGAATCATATTCCATTGTGAATGTGTGTATCTGTGTGTGTGTGTGTGTGTGTGTGTAAGTGTGTGTATCTCACAACTTCTTTACCCATTCATCTGTTGATAAACACTTTGGTTGTTTCCATGTCTTGGCTATTATAAATCATGCTATAAATAACACAAGGGGGCAGATGTCTCTTTGACATAATGATTTTGTTCCCTTCATATAAATACCCAGAAATAGAATTGCTGGATAATATGGTAGTTCCATTTTCAGTTTTTGAGGAATCTTAGTACTGTTCTCCATAGTGGCTGTACCAATTTACATCCCTAACAATAGTACACAGGGGTTCTCTTTCCCCACATTATTATCAGCCTTTGTTATCTCTTGCCTTTGATGATGACCGTTCTAATAGGTCTAAGGTGATATCTCATTGCGGTTTTGATTTGCATTCTTTGAGGATTAGTGATGTTGAGCATCGTTTCATGTACCTGTTGGCCATCCATACATCTTTCTTGAAAAAACACCTATTCAGGTTTTTTGCCCATTTTTTAATTGGATTATTTGATTTTTTTGGACACACCATTTTTTTAAACAGTATTTGAAATTCACTTTAAGGCATCCTGGTTTTATGGAAAGAGTTCTAGTTTTATATCTCCATCAATGGATAGTTTTGCGGTATTAGACAAATTCTAATCCTCAATTTCTGTACCATAAAATGAAAATTAATAACAGTTTTGTAAGATGAAGAAATAAAAGAGAGAATTACATAATGATTACAAAATGTGCCTACCATTTCAAATATGGAATTTATTCCTTATTAGTGTTATTTCTAATAGAATACAAAAAAACATGTTATATAATGCTGACTTACATTCAGTTTCTCGTGATTAGTTAATTCACCATAAAACAATCAGGCCACAAAGTTTCTGGTGTCATAAACCTAATCTCTCCTTGATTAAACCTTATCATTAACAACTTCTTTGGAGACTTGAAAGCTTAAGCAGACCCTCATATACTGCCATCTTCCAAAAAAGGGGGCTAGTTCCAGAAAGTATCCGTTAGTTGCAGAGACCAAATGCATTTATCTGTATGTTTCACTTTGGCCAAATAATTCCTTTGTACTCTAAAAGCCAATGGTGGTTTCTGTTTTATTCTGAGAAAAGCATAATTATAATGTCAGTGGGGCATGAGTCTATTCCCTCTATTAGCTTGGATAGTCAAGAGTTAACTACCTTCAAAATTAAATGGTATCCCTTTAAATTTAAAATGAATTAGACCATGGTAGTTCCCTTGGCTCAAGGATAAATGCCATGGAAATTAAAGAAAATAATTCTAATGTCATGAAACAGCAAAGGTCGGATAAGGGTGAGATGATTACTCTCATCATTATTAACATTACTTTGCATTTAGATAGTTCCTCTCCTTTGCCAGATACATTCTCATTCTAGTCCATTGCTTAGTATCTGAGCAGCTTGTAGAGCTTCTGATGACATCAAGGGTGATCTTGATGTGGAAGAGAAGCCACAAGTCAAGAGGGAAGTGAGCAATTAACCTTTAGGCATTACTTACTCACTCTAGTCTACTTTTGCAAAAACCTGCAAAAAACAAGCTTACTTGAAAAGAATACCATATAAACTCATAGTCCCTCCTGGAACTTTTGATTTATCTGAATTTTAGATATTTTTTAAATATAAATTTTAAATAATGTGTATATGCATATATGTGTATTTATGCGGAGGTTTGGAAAGGCTGGATATTTGTGGTCTAAGCCCAAGACTATTGAAAGTGCTAATACATGAAAGGACAAATACAAATTAAAATAAGAGGCTTAATTCTCCTTGCTGAAAATAAAGGGAGAGACTGTGTACTGTAAGAACTTTCTCTTCTCCTTGAAATGAAAATAAAACCTTTTGAAAATTAGGTAGGACTTTTGTCAGCTTTATGACTCAGAGATGTCTTTCTCAAGGACCTGGGAACCATCTCTTAGAGATGTAAACATCATGAAAAATAAAACTCTTATTTCATAGTCTGGGGAGGGTGGGAGCCTAACTTCTATAGGAGCCTGTCTCCAAATTACAAAAGTACTCCCTTTAATAAAGATAAGGAGAATTTTATTTTTTCCTCTACATAAAGTTAATACGCTAATGCAGATGGTCATCCCAATCACTGGGAAAATTTAGGATGAATTATATGTGGCAAATGATGCTATCAAGTCCTCTTACTTAGGGACTAGTTATTATTTGAAAACATGTATACCTCTGCTTGACTTTATAAAAGAGTGAGATTCCCTTCTGTCTTTTTAGCGTCTTAGTGGATTGCCCAGGCTGAGCATCACACTTTGGTTTAATGCTTATTCAATGATAAACTCTACTGTCTTTGTGGAAGGGATTTCTAGGTTGGGCGAAGATTTTGTTTCTAGTTTTAGTTCCCCAACATGACTCTGCTATTAATTGGAATAATGGACTCAAGAAAACAGAGAATATGACATCAGCTTTTCTCAACCATAATGAGACTCATCTGTAGGGTTTAAAATACAGATACCGAGGGATCTGGAGTATGTGTGAGTCACTCTGCTGTGCCGTAGGTACCAACACAACACTGTAAAGCAAAGACACTTCAGTGATTTTTTTTTTTAAAGAAGGATGCATAGATACTATTCTAGCAGGGAATAGAGAGGGGAATTTATCTGAAATGAATGTGTCATCATTAAAAAGTACGAACAGAATAAAATCAAGCAGTGGTTCTTCACCTCTTCAATAAATAAATAAATAAATAAATAAATAAATAAATAAATAAATAAAATACAGATACCCAGTGTGTATTCAGAGATTCTGACACTATACATCTGAGGTGAAGCAGTGGAGTCCACACTTAGAATCTACCTTAGGTGATTTTGACATTGGTGGTCAGTGGGCACCATTGTAAATGAAAGACTTAACATATTTTTTTTTTAATTTATCATATGAAATATACTTCATTTTGTTGTCCTAGTCACTCCTTGGCTCATTTACATGTTTTATTTACCTGTACGAGATTAATAACTACAGCATCAGCCAGATCCTTTCTGCCAAGCAAGCCTCTTAAAATTTGTCTTTCTTTTCCATCCACCCATCCCAGACACCAGCCGGGCCTTGGGCCTCTCACTCTCTGAGGGCCTCTGCCTTCCCTTCACTGAGGAGGTGAACACAATTCCTGTCTCTCAACTCCTCTGCTTGCATCTTTTACTTCTCTCTAAATCAAAGAAACAGCATCTATTTTTCCAAGGTTAACTCCTCCACCTATGCCTTTGACATCTTCCATATTTTCTTTCCTCATTCCATCAATTATTTCCTTGTTAGTATTCCTAGTCTCTGAATACTTTCCCTCCTATCATGCATATTTAGCAATCTCTAATCCTTTAATCCAAAAATCCCTCTTTCTCACTTAAATTGCTGACTAGGCTTACTCCTCTCTTTCCTTTACCACCAGAGTTGACATAGTAGGGTATTTCCACTATGCCTTTCATTTTCCTATGCCTCATTCATTGCTCACTCACTGCATGGGGATTTAACTCTGACCCAGCTATTTTTGGTTTTGACCTCTCTTCTCAAGCCTAGGTGCACATTTAATACTTTTGGGCAAAGGCCACCTCTCTACGATTCTACAGGCAGTTCAAAGTCATTACTTTTAAACCCAACCTTTCTTTCTAAAACTTGCAAATGCTCTACAGTTTTGGTGGCAGTTAATAGTACCAGCATCCAGTGATCCAAGTTCAAAACATCCTCTGGTCTTCTCTTTCTCTTACCTTCCAAATCAAATCAGTTCTCAGGTTCTGATGAATCCAACACAAAATACTGTTATCTCATAATAGCTATCTCCTTCCACCTCTCTCCCTGCTGCTGCCATGGTGCATTTCTCCCTGCCTCTAGTCTCTTCTAACCTGAGTCTGTCTTGCATACTTTCCCCAATCTCTGTTTTCTAAAACAAATGAGACCACAACAAATCTTTTAAGAGGTACATTTAAAAAAATAATAATGGCTTGTCATTGCCTTCAAAATAAAGACAAAACACTTTCATTACACAAATAATACACAAAGTATCCTTGCCGAAACAACTAAACCTGAATTTATTCAAACCTCTAGGTCTAATTAGTTGGCAGAAAATACAGGAAAAGAGAAGTGTGTTAACTGTCACGTAAGAGTTACAGTCAACCAGATCCAGAGTGTCAGGATTCTACAAAACAAACAACCAAATTATTTAAAAATAGAAATGGCATTTTAGAAAAGCAAGGGACTGCTATAAATTAAAACAGACTTAGGACACATCAACAAATGTGCCATGTGTGTATTTAAGAGGCAACATGGTGGGGTATTAGGTGATATTAAGGAATTATTGATAAGTTTATTAGATATACAAGTGTAATGATTTTTAAGTTCTTTTCAGTGAGATACATAGATGTATATACAAAGTGAAACATGAATAATGAATTCATTTTAAAATATTTCATAGATGGGGTAGTAAGAAGGAGAGATGAAACACAATTTATAAACTTTAACAGTTAATGAATCTAAATGATTCCTATGAGGACATTTTTACTCATCCGTATTTTCACATATATTTGAAAATTTCCATAATAAAAAAAAAAGAAAAAACCACTAACATTTGCGGTATTCAAAATCATTTAGAACCCTACCTTAACATACCATTCTAGACTTACTTTTAGACATTGCCCATCCTGACCTGCTTATTTTAATGTCCGGAATACTTGCATACTAGGTCTAAGCTCATTAGGACATTCCTACATACTCTTGTCTTTATTATGCAACAAGCCAGAAAACCTCTCTTCAAATAAACTAGAAACCTCACATCACCTACATAACTACTGCTCTGTGCAAGTGTGTCCTTGCCCTGGCAATGTTCCAAACACATGAGTACTGGTAACTTGGGAGAATGTGAAACACAGCAGAAGGTTTTTCAGTTTGCAATGCATACATAGAGAAGCAGTTTCAGAGAGTCTAGTATTTTCTAAATATTAAACTCTGATTCTATAACTTTAGCCAATGTAAAAGATGAATACTTAAATGAAACCTTAACTTACTTCTAAAATGTTCAGATTTTAGGAACCAGTAGGACATGTCTATCAATATGGTCAAAATATCAGATCTGTCACAATACCGATTCATTCTGAAGCTGGCTAACATTTCAGTAAAAGAGTAATTTTTGACTATTGCATAATATTTCACAGTCCATTTCTTAAGTATTATTCTTAAATAAATCTGCTAGCATAAAAGGGCAGTTTTTAAAGTCCTAATTAACTTATGCAGGAAAAAAGGCATCAGGAAAATTCTGAATGAAATTAGCCTCTCCCAGTTTTATCAACCATTAGCCAACATTTTTCACATCTGTGAGCAGCGACTATACTAATATAAACTCCATAAACACTTTGTATATTAATGTAGTTATAAATTACAAGCTCAGAAAAATGTCTTTTGTCATTTGCCATTTGTTAATATCTGCTTAATATAGACAAATATGCCCCTCATTTTCAATATGTATTTAAATGATTTGCTATTCAAACACAATCACTCTTTCCAGATACAATTAAAGAAAGGCTGTGTTCGGACTTACCAGGAAATCTACTGTGGAGGTTGGCATCACAGTTGTAGCCATTGAACTGAGCAGATCCCGGAAGCACTCTAATTGTTAGAAAAAGCAGCAACCATATCCGTTCCATTGCAAAACCTAGAAAAGAATTACTTTTCATGTGGATATCACCAGCCTTCACTCTTACTTGCTCTGAAAATTGAGGCTGATCTCAACTCACTGGTAGATAGGCAGGCAGTCCACATCCATGTAGGCAAAACTCATTAAATGCATAATGATTATCAGAAATCATTATCAACAAAGAGGCAGAGTATTTAGTTAAAATACTTCAAAATTTTCATTCTTTCACTCCAGTTTACTTAGGGTGAGAAAGCTAGTATTTTGTCATAGAAGAAATAAGACAGAAAAAATATTCTTTATTATAAACAGGAAGACTCAAAACAAGTATTTCACAGATTAGAATAGCATAGCTAGGCAGACTAACCAATTTGGAGACAATGTTACAGTTTAAAGTACTAATATCCATAGAGAGATTTAACAGTCAATAGCTGATTTTCAGAGAATTCTCAATATTCTTAATGATCAAATAAAGGCAAGAAAAATTTTCTCTCAACAAAGGAATCCCAGGAAAGTGCTACATCTCAAAAATCAACAGTTTGTATATCATTTTTTTAGGAAACACAGAAATAAAGCAAAAGGGTTAACAGAAAAATACTCTGTGGAATGATACATTTCTTCCAGAGACTGCTCTTTGGTGGATGATAACTAATACAGAGATATGAAAACCTTGTATTTCTAGAGAATGTAATGGAAGGTGATTTTTAAGCTATCAGTGTGTGTTGAACAAATAAATATAAATTGACTTTAATACTTAAACACCAATCAGTATGGTGTTTATTTTTTTTTCCTTAGATGGCCTTTTATTGGCCTGATAAAGCTAAAATATCTTCCAGTAGTGCCCAACTTATTCTCAAAGCATAGTTTGCACACTGGGAAAAAAAAAAATCTTTTGGGTTGGCGGTTTTGATCTGTGCATAAAAAACAAAAAAGATTGTAAATAGTTTTCTCAAATAATTTACTACATTTTTAAAGCTTTGGTTTGGGGAGAAAATGATGTTTTAGCTGTCTTTAAAGATCTGCCCTTAGATAATCAATCACATCTTCAGCAAAAGGAAGGAAATACATCTTGCTTTAGAATCATCATTTTAGCATAACATGTTTATGGTGAACATAGTCATTTTGGTAAGGATGTGGGAAAGGAAAGCATGAGTTTCCTCTCCAAAACAGACAGAAAAAAATATTAATTCAACAGGAGCTTCCTTCCTTCAGCAGTATAACATACCAATCAGGCACAAACCTAATAACTTTTGGAAGTACAACCACATGTCTGGTTACTTCTGATCCCCTAGGACACACCATAAACAAAAGATTTACACAAACGGCTAACCCAGACCCTGCGGTCTCTTGGCCATGCCTACATCTAGCTCCTCAGCCCACTTCACATAGACTAGGACAGCCTTGCTCTTTTGGAGTCTTTGAAAGACTGCTAGGTTAAAACAGCAGCATGTGTCTGCAGGGCACATCCCACTCCATACAGGGATGCTATGCCTGGCCACTCCCTTCTCATGATGGGTGCCATTAATTCCTCAATGACATTAGAGACTCTAGACCCAAATGGTTGTCTTTCAATCAAGAGAGGTCTCCCACCCCCAGGGATTTAGTGAGGAATTTCCATTGGTGAGCTATTTTTATTATTCAGAAACATTTTCTAGCTTTTACATTCTCTCACAGGAGAAAAATAACACCTATTGAGTGAACACTGCACAAAGAAGGCCTTGTGTGCCAGATCATTTACCTGTAGTATCTCATTCATATCCTTACAAACACTGGATGATATCGGAATTACTACTCCATGTACTAAAATAAGAAAAATCACTCTCAGTGACATGGAAAACAAGTTGAGGAACTAGAAGTCAACTCCAGTTATTTGTGATGAGTGTGTGCTGCACAAGCTACCAAAATATCATCATTTCTTATTAAACAGATTTAGTGTTATTTTGGGTGCCATTTATCACCAGTTTGTTTTAGCTTTTAAAATTGTGTTCCCTTTAACAGATCTTTTCAAATAAAAATAAATAAACAAATTCTTACGTAGTGAATGAAATTTGCTTAAGAGATGTACTGGATAATATAGATATTGTGAGGGAGAAAATTATTTTTTTCAAAATTGAGAGGAAGTCCATATTGTGAAAACAGTGAGAATTATCATTGCAAACTGAACTGGACACATCTATGTTTACCAAAAACAGTTAAGAAACAAGTGCTATTTGAAATAGCCCATAACCTCAATAGTAAAGCCTCTGCTTTACGTTTTAAGATTAGATCTGGGGTTTTCTAAAAGACACATCTCCACACTTTGTTTTTTGTCTTCGTAGGGGCCACACCCTCAGCATATGACGGTTCCCAGGCTAGGGGTCAAATCAGAGCTGTAGGCGGGAACAATGCCAGAGCCACAGCAACATCAGATCCCAGCCGCGTCTGCCACTGTACCACAGCTCACAACAACACCAGATCTTGAACCCACTGAGTGAGGTGAGGGATCAAACCTGCATCTTCATGATTACTAGTTGGGTTCGTTAGCTGCTGAGCCATGACAGGAACTCCAGATCTCTACACTTTGAACAAAACCTACAGCTCCACCATGGTGATTAAAACCTTAACAAAAACCTTTTTTTGTCAAGAAGAAGGTAGGGGTAGAAGGCAGTTTGCTTTAATAGAAAATCAATTGATTTTGATATCAGCAGATAGAGATTCAAATCCCCTCTCAGTCATTCTCTAGATTTGACACTTGAAAATCAGGATGCTGATATAAGACTACATAAACTACCAGTATGTAAAGAACATAGCATAGTGTGGACATGCAGAAGGCACACTCAGTCCAGTGGAGAGGGACAGTGACAGGGCCTGTGCTCCTTCAGCTAAGTCATGTGCTCTTCAACTAGACTGCATGATACCAAAGTGTCCCATAGGCTAGTAACAGTCTCTATGAGTTGAATCACATTATTATATTATAATGTTACTTTACTGGTCTGTGTTTTAATATTAAGGTACATTAAGCAACAGAACGCTAGAGCACCTCCACATCACTTAAATAGGCTATATCCACATGTAACATTGGCAGTACTCATTGCATTTTCAAGACTTTGGGTTGCTCTTTATATAATATCCAGAAGTTAAGAAAAAATGATGAACCATTAATTTGCACAATCCCTGTCCTCAATCTTATCTCCATCATTTCTTCTGCAGATAGAAAACCTGAGCATCAACTCACAGTGGCAGGCTTAGAGATGCTTCTTGTCATAGTTCTTAAAATTCTCTCCTGAAAAGGGATTATTTGGGATTTGGAGACTATGTTGAGACTCTCTACACTCATTGAAGCAAAATGCCTTGTTTGTTCAGCCTCCCAGGCTCCTGAGCAGGTGTAATTATAGACATGTATACACCAGTCTTGATCTGGCTTAAAAATGTAGCTGAATTTCATGTCTCAAGGTAGAACCCAGTGTCTGTGGTCCACCCTAGGGTGACTTGAAATGCTTGCTGTCCCATTATGGCTCCAGAAAACTCTGATTAGAGAACCTGAGCAGAAGCATTCCCCATCTTCTCCACCATAACTAAGTGCAGCAATAAATGCACCTATATTAGGGCTAACAATGGTGTACAAGACTGCCTAACATGGCCAATGCTACAAAACATTAGTAACATATTCTTAGATATCAGTAACCTTGGAGATGTGTACCATAAGGTTTTTGTACACATTTCTTAACTCAGTACCTTATGAATTTGTTGATTAGGATAGGGAAGGGAGAAGATTGTATGTGTGACTTTGAATTTTAAAGAATTCAGAAATGGTGATTTTTAAGAGGCTTACATCTCTTAAACTGATACTAAAAGTCTCTGTGTTATATACGGAATGATACAAACGAAGTCATATGCTAAGTGATTTGCTGTCAAAAGTCACTATTTCTCATACTAAATTCTTTTTTTTTAAAATAACTCCTTCCTAAATATGGATCTCTAATTTATTTGCTTAAGGTTGAAATTGGAGTCCAAAAACTATAATTTAACTTTATTTATTTTTTAATGATTTCTATTTTTTCCATTATAGCTTGTTTACAAGTGTTCTGTCAGTTTTCTATTGTACAACAAAGTGACCCAGTCACACATATATATATATATATGTGTGTGTATATATATATATATAATATACATTCTTTTTCTCACATTATCCTCCATCATGCTCCATGAGAGATGACAGGATCTCATTGCTTATCCATTCCAATTAATTCTCACTCAATTTTAAATAAATTGATATAGTTCTGTCACAAATACTCTTCTCTGGATTTTATGTATTTAATAATCCTTTCTGACCCTCCCTTCATTAAGATCTGTTATATGTCAGATACTGTGCTGTGTTTAATATTCAACTACTAACATGGTTTTAATTTTTACCCATGTTACAAATGTGGAAACTGAAGTCTAAGATTTTTAATTGACTTGCCTAGGGTCACAGACCTAGTAAATGGCAGAGCAGAATTCAAAACCAAGCTTGATCTTTGGAATTATTATAATACTTTGGCTAAATTAGAGTTTGTCAAATAAATAAAATTAATGTCTTGCTAATTTTCAGGAAGTAAATTATATTAATAATGTATTCTGAAAATATGCTTCGAACTAAATGATTCAGATGATTGAAGCAAAATATTTTTAATATCTACATAATGTCATGACTCTATTTCACTTAGGCAATGAGTGCATAAAGAATATTTTCTTTTTATATGTTGATTTATTTAACTAGTGAGTTTTAAGGGCTCACTATGTACCAGCATGTTTTTTAAGCTTTCCAACCATATTTTCTAAGCTTATTTTCGAAGCATGAGACAGGTAAATTATTCTCCTTATTCTGAGGATGAAAAAACCAAGGCACAGAAATGTGAAGTAATTTGCTCAAGGTTAAACAGACAACCATTGCAAGAACCAAGATTCAATGCACAATGGCTCCAAAAACCAACTTCAACTATTATGTGGCACCACCATCCAGAAAATGATCCTCATAAGAGTATGTCAAATGGAAATATGGCAATTACTTAGTCAATTTGATCAATATCAATGTATTCCTGTATTCATTTATCAAATACTATTGAATGCTTACATATTCCTGGTACTGTAAAGGGGAGCTGAGGTAATGAAATTATAAAGTTTTTTATTTGCATAGAGCTTATATTCTAGTGAGGGAAGTCAGAAGAAAAAAAATCTGTAAGTGAAATACAAAGTATATGTACAAATAAGCATTATGGAGAAAAATAAAAGGAATGGTAGAAAGTTCTGTGGTGGAGGAGAAGGGGTTTTGAAATTTTAATTGATCAAGGATATAAACCAATCCTGATAAATGAAGCTCTGGGGAAAAAACAACTTAAATTATGAACTACCAAATCTATCCATGTTTAATTTGTTCTGCACGTTTTTTTCTCTTTAGGCATTTCCCAAATAAAACAGACTTTTAGTGCATAAATTATTCTCCGGGAATAACTTGGACACTTTGAATGGCTGCATTAACCTTTTCAGATGAATAAAGGTAGCTCTTAGCGCCCAAGAAAAGCAATTTATTAATGCACCTCTGTGACCTAAGAAAAAGTGAACATGTTCAAAAGTGCTTTTATCTACTCTTGAGAAATAACTTTTGCAGAAACAATTTATCAAAGTTTCATACTTCCTTAATTTTATTGCCTTCATATGGGCCACTCTGTATAATATTTTTCTAGATGGGAAAGAAAATAGAAAATTCAAACCAAAAATGATTTCTACAAATGTTTAATCATCAATCTAAGACATTTTTTGTAGTAAACAAAGGGAACTGCTTTATCATAAAGATTAACAGAAATATGAAATGGGCTCTTAGGCATTGGTAATTATCCCCAAACCTCTCATTCTCAGCCTTCCTCTGCATTTATTGAGCAACTGCTCTAACAGACATTGTCCCCAACAGGAGGTTTAAACTCTTTCTTTGTGCTTCTATATGGCCACCCAAGCCTACTCCTCAGAAAAGATCAGAAACAATACATTAAACTTTAAGTGCCTAGAAATAACTGAAGAGTTCTCAAGGAAGGGGAGAAGAAATATATGTATTTTAAGAGATCAAAGCTTAAGCTAAAGGAATAGAGCCCTACTTCAGCCTTAAAGCAACTTACAGGACTCAGAGAAGATCTGGGGCAAGGAGCCACTGAAGTTGTACTGTCCTACTCAGTCAGGTCTCGTGGTGTTACATGTTCTTGCCTCTAGGAAAAAGACATATTTGTTCACCCTCCAAAATCACCAGTTTTAATGTGCTGGAGACCATGAACATTTAATGAAGAAACATGTTTTCTGATCAGGTGTCTGGACTGAAGGTCTATGTTCTATTTATACCTATGTTGCACTGGGACACTAGAGGCAACACATATATTTAAAGGAAAATGAAAATATAAATCTTTCATGAGAAATACTCATTATTATATAACATACACGTTTTTTAACACAGGCTTGTCTTTCTAAACAAACAATAAAACACAATGTGTAATTTCAGAACAGTGCCTCAAAGAAGGAAAACAGGACTAGTCATCTAGAAGACATTCAGAAGTTTTATGACTCTGAAGATGCTAATGCATACCATGAGGAAATATGAATGCTAAAGTCTGTTCCTAAGAATAAAGCCTACTTCAATTTTCTCTGATACACCGTGAGCATTCATTTATTTCCCTTTGCCCACCTTTCTCTTTGTCTTTCTGCTGAGGGTTTTCTTGAATAATCTATAGCATTAAAATGATCTACAGTGTTTAGCTTAGAACATTTATTCTAGCGCCTTAGTTTTGGGGGTACTAACAGATTGAACTAAGTCACTCTAAAAGCTTTTTTAAATAATTCACCACATTCATTTTTAAGATATGTATATATTTTATTCTTCTGAAAGAGCTTTGGTAATATGTTAGTATTTTGATTTCATCCTTTCATGAAGTATAATAACAAGAGATTAAAAAAGTGATAACCATTTATCCTAAACGCTGATTTCTATCAAATTAATTAAACCACCATTAGTGTGATCATTTCAGAATGAAAATATTTCTCAAAAGAGATGACATATAAAATACATATGAGCAGGAATAAACACAGGAATCAGGCAATCAGAAGGGACACTGTGATGTTATATTCTGGCTGGATATCAATCCACTTCCAAAAAATCAAAGGTATTTGTATGGGTACCAACAACAATAAAGGTAACTTCATACTTTGGTCAACTCTTGCTAAGAACAAAAGATTCACTTTCTATCAGTACTCTATTATTGGATACTCCTCAGTTAATTAATTAATTTATTCATTCCCCCAATTTTTATGAGCAGTTTCTAAGTGTCAGGCTCAGGGCACTGGAAATCAATCCAGTGATGAGCAAAACTCCTTACCCTTATGGAGTTTACAAATGAGAGAGGAGAAAAAGTCAATAATGACATACATAAAAACATTCTTAAAAATATATTTGGTAAGTGCTATGAAAGAAAAGTAAAGAGTGCCTCAAGAAAGTATAATATGTACAAATAGGAGAATATTTCTAACACATTCGGAGGGACAGCTTTTTACTGGGCAGTTACGATCTATAGCTACCTCAGATAGCCAAAATTACCCGTGAAAATTCCCACATTCCAAACTTTATCCAGGATTCCTGAGTCATATAACAATATTTTGAATAAATTTCTTCCTGAGCACTTCCATTGTCCCCCTACTCTCTATTCTTTTAGGAAGATGAGAACAGAACCTACACTAAAAGAAAAATACTACACAATTCTGACTTCCAAACAGCCTTATTTTAACTCAAAGTAAAGGAAATAGCCATGAAAATCCATGGTTTTTGACTGGGAGAAACAAAGAATATTTTGGCTCTCAAGCATCTTGGCTTTAAGAACCAGAGTTGGAAGACTGGGCCTAGAGTTTGTACTAAAATCAACAGAAAAATTGGGAGCTATGCCAGCCATGGTGAGCATAACAAGGTCAGGGATTCTACCTAAACAGATGAGAATTCTCCATAAGGCCAATTAGGAACTTGTGATGATAATGAACTAAATACCCTCACCAATGCCAGGACAAGAAGAATTTTTTTTTAAGTAGATAACATATAAAAATAATAATTACTTTTTATTTAAATTTTTTCCTTTTTTTTCTTTAGTGACTCCAACATATTAATAGACTATTTTACCTAGCATGTGGAAAGTGCAATGCATTCCCTTCCTTAAGGCCTGGATAGAGGTTGCAGACTCATATCAAGGGAATTGTGCTCCAGGGCCCTAGGTGGTCATAATAGCTCAAAGGGGTAATTGGAGAAATGGAAGCCAAGGTAACAACCTAGAATATCTGAGACACTTTCTCTTTCAAAATTTCTACAAAGAGCTCATCAAAGGCTTGATGGTTAGAACTGACACTTACACACTTTAAGTTTTCCGTTCACTTGGCTACCTTCCCTCACCTATAATCTCCTTCTCAGTCTACAAAGGTATTACCTTATTGCTCTTTACTTTGAAACTTGTTTTAAAGATGAGTACATTCTAAATCTCTAGTTCATTCAATTCCATCTACTCTCCCACTGGGATTTTGTTTTTCCCTATCTTTCTCCTGAAATTTATCTTCTGTTTGTACTAGTAATCTTCTAATGACCAAATCCAATAACCTTCTTGGTTTCTCTCACTGCTGGAATTCTTTTGTGACATTTGCAATCTTGTTTACACACTCTGGGAAATGCATTCCTGTCCTGGTATTCATGCCCTGCACACTCCTGTTTCTCCTTCATTTATAATTGTTCATTTCCCACCGCACTGATCATTTGCCTCCTCTTTCTCTCCTTCGAACCTCCCAACTCTGTTTAAACTATACAAATTTATAAGTTCCAGTCCCTGTACTTCTCTTGTCATCAGATTTTCAGCTTTTCTCTCTCTCCTTACATCCAGATCTTTATTTCCAGCCTAAATATTCCATATCCAAGTCCTGCAGGCTTACCTAATACAACATACACAAAACTTAACTCTTCATCGAATCACATTTTTCTCCAATATTTTTAACCCTATGTTTCACTCAATAACTCCAACTAGAATTTTTTTAGTTATTTACAGCTCAGGCTCTACTGATCCTACCCCTGACATAGATATCGAATGCTTTACTCCTGTCATCTGCATCCTCATTGTCATCTTTATTTAAGTCCCCCATCATTTTTCAATCTGACTCCAAAACATTCCCTACTAGTTAATTTTTACCTCTTCCTCATCCACCCCCACCTCATGCAATATGTGTTCTAGCATGTTCTTATCACAACCTCCAGAATACAGCATGCTTTTGTTTGCTTTGTCTTTCTCATGTGGATTCTCCTCTACTCAAATGCTCTTCTCCAGGTCAAATGCCTCCTTTGTGAAGTCTCTTCTGACCCTGGCTCCCTCTTGAACTGACCCCACTTCCAATTGGCTTCAAAGAAACTTGGTAACCTACTAAGTATTTACAACGTGTTGCTATCTGTATTTTGACACTGGCATTAGGTTTAAATTAAAGTCAGGCATGTCTTGTGTTTTGCCCCAGAACTTCTAATAATCCATGACATATAAACTTCTCCTTGGTTTTTTCCCATAGGAGAAACTGTGATTCTCCTTGCCTTTTTTTTTTTTTTTCTTCTTTACTCTAACCCTAACCCCTTACCATCAGAGTAGAAAGGGCATATTATTTGTTTGTTTTAATTTTGTGGTTGGAACCCAGGGCTACTTGAAATGTGATAACTGTGCCCACAAAATCAGGAGAATGGCAAACCTGGATAAGCCAATGGAGCCATATGAGGCCCTGTGGGGTAGGCTGGAATCACTTGGATTTGTTTATACTCATTTAAACATCTGCTTGTATTATGATAACTGGTTTTTAAGAGACCAAAGGAGTCAGTATAGAAATGGTGTTTCTCTGACTGTGCAGCACACAAATGCCATTTAAATATCCCCTCGACATGTACATACAACCAAAGCCTATTGGAGCATCAGATAGCAGTCAGAGATGGTTCCATTCCCACATTGCTAGACTTGCTCCATTACGATGGAAGTAACAGGCAAGTCAGAGCAAGGAACGAGGTGGGATGTGTGGTGGCATGGAGACATAGTGTCTATGACATAATATTTGAATCTCCAGTTTTGTCTTGAAAAAGCAGATCAACCTCAGGATGGCTCTACAATCTCTATGGTTGCAGGTGATTTGTCAAAAAGCTCCTCTTCTGTCTCTATGGTAAAAGAGCCCTATGGCCACTTGAGACCTTAGCACTGAGATTAATCTCCCATGTTTGGAAGGGAGAAGTGGGCAAAATAAGCAATGAGTATGGCTGAGCAGGTTGAATTCAAAAGACCAAAGGGAAATTGATGTCAGCAAGCAGCTGACATCATTCTGGTCTTTTTCCTTCCAGGATCCTGTTCCTTTCAGCATATTGTGAGTATATGCCATGGGATGATTTTTGTAACATTAATTTATCATATCCATTATACTATTCAAAGGACTTTGATATTTATCCATTCATTTAGAACTTAACATCTCTCCTGTTAACATCATAAACCATTAGGGCTGGGAAATTCCTTAGAGATTATTTCTCTAATACCTGCATTTACGATCTTAGTTTGCCTAAAATCCTTTAAGTAGTTAGTAATGCTGGATCCCAGATTTGCTGATGTTTTACTCTGGCAGCTTTTCCCGTAACCCTAAGTGGCTACCCAGGCAAGAATTTGTTCAATAGCCCCTGTATACATTTATATCATTTATTTATTTATATAATTACTCTTGATAACTATTGTTTAATAGTTATTGAATATTATTTATCAATGTTACCTTTTACTATTTAATGCAAACTTATAAGTACTATAATTGTCCCCATTTTCCAGGTAAGGAAAGTGAAGTGCAGAAAGGTTAAATAGCTCACTTAGGTCACTTACCTAGGAGGTGGTAAGGATGGAATCTGAACCCAGGTTATCCAGCTCCAACATCAGTGCTCGTAAACTTGCATTATACTGTCTACCTACCCTCCCTTTCTACAGGAAAAACACAAGCGGGTTAAGAAGGGGATGAGGAGAATGTTGACTAAGAATGGTTAACCTTAAAGAAACTAAATTTTTAAAGAGAGTTATCTTGAAACGGTAAGATTAGGTGTTTTCTATCATGGATAAAAATCAGTTTCTTGCATAATTTGAGTTCACTTAAAAACAATAAACCTTCATTTTTTATTAAAATATAGTTGATTTACAATGTTGTATCAATTTCTGCTTTACAACATAGTGACACAGCCACACATACATATATATTACTTCGTTTGAATATATTCAAGAAGCAAACTAATTTTATATACAAAACACTGCACAGAGATATACATTATCCATGAGCTCTTCATAGCTACTTTTTCCTCTCCAACTGAATAGATTACTGTCTTGGAGATGAGATCTGTATTATCAGGGTCACATTCTCAGAAGCTCAGGCCACATGAAATCTAACACACCCTTGAGATGCGAAGCTTCCAAACAGATTCTCTTTTCCCCTAGCTTTATTTTACTTTCTCTTTCCGTCATTCTGTCCATCTATCTGTTGTGGTATATGGTGATGGTGATTCTTGAATCATTTGCTATTAAGTTTCAGACATTTTGATCCTTAGTATTTTAGCACGCATCTCATAGAAAAAAAAAGGACTCTCTCCAAATAACCACAATACCATTACCAAACTTAATTCATAATCATATCCAATGCCAATTCCATATTCAATTTACCCAATTCATCAAAAAGTGTATTTTATACCTATTTTTCCTCTAATTCAGGATCCAAAAATAGAGAACAAAGAGCTAATACAACTAAATGCAAAGGTGCATGCATTGCATTTAGGTTGTTAAATCCCTTTAGTTTCTTGTGATATAGAATATCTGCCTGCTCTGATAGCATTTTACATTCTTAAAAATTCTATGGTCCCACCAGAACAGAAGAATGTGAGAAAATGCAAGATTCCATCAAAATCAGAAATATTTAAAGATATATGAAATTCATTTAAATATCTTGTCAATAAATGCCAAATTTAATCAAATAATAAGAGCTGCATGTTTGAGATTACAGAGAGAAACACTGAGTAAGATGTAACATGAATCTAAAGAACATTAGAAATGTGGATTATATGGGCTGGATGAGTCATGGAGGCTCTAACAACAGTAAGACCAACTTCTTCTCTGGCTTATCAAGTTTTTGTATAGGTAATAAAAAAGGTTATGTTGATGACGGTTACAAAAAGAATCTATCCATTGCCCCAGTCAAAACCTCTAGCTAATAAGCAATTGCAGATATCTCACAAGAGAATTGCTTTCCAAGTGGGTAAGCATCTCTTCACCCTAGGAAAGTGTAGGCACAAAGAATTTAAGATAATCAAAAACTAGAGAGCCATTTTCATATGTTATAGAATCTATACATGATGGTATTTTCAGAAATTCAAATGTATTAGAGAATTTGACATATTTAATTAAGCGGTTAGTCCTTTCATTTTGATTTGAGATGTGTACCTGAGGATAGAATCTACATTTTTATATAAAATTGACACTCTTCAAAAATTAAATACATTGTTGAGATATGTAAGGAAATGTAAGGTTGAAAAAACTGCAAAATCTATTTTTAAGCACTAGTTAAATACCTTAGATGGTTTATTATAGCAGACTATTAAACTCCTTCAAACATATTAAACTTCCTTTTAAAATTTAGTACATCTAATTTCCTACTCTGTATATCAATTAACTACTTTTATATATAAAATCAAATATTTCTTAAAGACCTATTAAAAATGATTTTTAAAGGCTACTTAGACTTACATACAGACAAATAATCAGAATTTGAGCTTATATCTTCAATAATTACTAGGTCTCACTTATAGTCTTTATTGAATACTAACATTATAAATCTCAGAATATATTTTTCAGTTACTCAGTACAGAGCATCAAAAAACACTTCTCACACTAAACACAGAATAAGTGACTGGTTTTATTTTTTGGAAGCCTTAATAAAAGCCAAGATAGAATCACATCTTTAAATGCTGAAATCAACTACCACATCTTGAGATGCTTACACTCAGAGTTACAGAGGAACTAAGACCAGCTGAAGGATACCAGTTTGATGGTGTCTAGCTCATATTTACATAGAGTCATAAATAAATTTATTTACTGGAATAAAGGTGGATTACATATGCTGTTTAAATTAATTGCATTGCTCTTTTCTCCCCCGAGATTATATAGTTGAATTTGTTGATGATGCATGCCCATTTGTGGCAACTTGCCTAAAAGCACAGGGTGTGCATTTATGAATACGTGCTTCTGCCCTCCAAAAGTTTTTAATTAAAAGGTAAACACTTCAGCTTTATATTAATTATATTATCAACATTAAAACTTCTAGAGGTTAATTTAGAAGAATATCTTTATGACTTTGGGGTAATGAAAGGTTTCTTAGGGGAAAAATTTTTTAGAATCATAAATTGTAGGCTGGGCCTCTCAACAATTTTCTTTCAGAGGCTTACTGAAATATTTTTGTCTTCATGTTGCCCATCAAGTCATATAATGTGACATTTATGAAACATACACTAACATACTTTTGAGTAAATATTACCATAGGCTTGGGCTCTGGTCATTTCATCACTAACTGTCTGTGGTCTTGCAGAAGTCACATAAAGTGTCTTACTCTCAGTTACCTCAGGTGTGAAATGAAGTATCTGACTAGAAGATGACTGAGAGGACTCCTAGTTATAAAGAGCTAATGAACCCATGACATTTTAACAACCGCAGGGGAAAATAGTGATAAATTCCCCAGGGCCTTCTTTCTAAAGTCACCTCCCTTGTCAGATAGGTTTTACTATATCACAAGGATTTAGAGATCTTCTACTGTCTTCTCACTCTATGACAACTGATGAGGTAGAAAGTGTGGCAACTAGAATACTCTCATATCTACCTCTTGTCATTCAATAAGAAATAAAACCAGTAAATGGCCTTACAGCCTAATCTCAACGGTGTTGAGAAAAGGTGATATCCCTTCCACTTTTGAACAGATCTGTCCTTCCATAGACAAAAGGTAAAATGAAAATTAAATGAAAAAATATAAATATGTTGCTATTGGTTGCATACTCTTATTTATTTCTCCTTGCATCCACATATTTGTTTACTTCTCAAAGATCTCAAAAGCCTTGAGGAAGCAATAATCACAAAAATAAAATAGGCTGCTGGTAATTTATAACAGCACTTTTTCCTGTCTCAAATACATTTTCAACTCTGTTTTCATTAACGTTCATAATTTTCTTTGTCATGTTGAGCTGTTTAGGGAGATGTAATATTAACCTACATGACATCACTCTGAGGAATATATTGAAGCAAACAGAGATGCCTTTGTTTTTCAAATGTGGGAATTGATGCCAGGTGGCTAAATGTTTTTTCCAAGTAGTGCATTCTTGTAATAGATCATATGAAAGGATGTAAATAAAAACAGATCCAAAAATAAAAAAAAAAATCTAGTATCTCTAACTCAGCTGTTTGCTAAAGAATTGCAACCACAAAGTACAACTCTTTGGGGCATGATGAAATTAGATCCACCAAAGTTTTAGCCAGTTGTATCAAATAACATATGTACAAAAAGCATCATTCAAGAACTGATTTTGAAGTCAGGGAGAACCTAAAATTTAAATCCTTGTATTTTAACATTTCAATAAGTACCATATTACTCATTTCTATTTTATGAATTTAAAAGATTACTCATAGATCACTGGAACTGATCCCTACATCAAATCCTTACCCTGAAAATCAGTAATTAACAGTTAACAATTAAGAATTAATCTTAACTTTTAAGGAGAAGTACTTTTTGTTTTAAAATGATTCAACAAAAAAATTATGTGTGTATAAGAAATATGGAAAAAATTTTAAAGATTATGCTATAATTTCAGTATTTTGTATATTTACAATTTATCATGATTCATATCAAGGTTCCTATAGGTAGCTTATTCTAACTGTGGTAACTTGAGTAACTCACTTGCTTGTCTTTCTAATTATCTGTAAAATAAGGTTCTAAGTGGCTAATTAAAACTGGGTTACAGAATCTTGAAAATGGACATTTCATCCTTTAGTAGAGTTAGGGGAAAGAGGCAGAAATCAGACTAACATTTATAGGATGAAATTCAATGATGTCAAGACTTTGGAGAATGAAGATTCTGAAGGGGAGGAGAGTTAGCACTTCTTAAGAAGACAGTTTATGAGTTTTGTGTCTCAGCTGAGATGAACATAATTCTAACAAAATTATAGCCCTGCAATATCCAGGGTTAGAAATGAAGGACATAATTCTAGACACAACTTTTCAGCTTGCTCTCATAAACCAAAATGGTCTCTGGGATCTGAAGCACCAGGAAAGCTTTAGAGATGGCTGTGAGCCACAGTAGGCAAAGTAAACTGCCCTTAGAGTGGATCTCAAACCAAGGTGAGCAGAGGGAGGAGGATGAGCAGAAGGATGTTTTACTGTGGCTAAGATTGCAGATAACGTTGCATTTTAAATAGCACATCAGGACTTTCGGCAAATTTAAACATAAATCTTTGAGGCATGAAGATCCCATCTTTTCAGAAGAGTATATTTTATGCTATTTTGGTAAAAAGTCTATCAAGAACAGTATGAAAAACCAAAGCTCATCCTGACATAAATGTCTCTAATCCAAAGAATTACACAACAATTACACACAGTTACCCAGCAATATATAACTAATTGCTAAGTGAATTTCCATGTGTGTTCAGCTTGGTCCATCCACTGGATGACTCAATGCAAAAGATAAAATACAAATGGGATTTGACAAAAAGTCAGAATTAGATCTTTCAAAAACATTAAACAATATCTTTTTCTCCTACATTCAATAATTGAAAATCTAAAGGATGTAATTCTCTTCACTAAACACAAATCAAAGCAATGGAAAAAATAACAGCTTTATTTTCAAGCTATCTGCACACTCCTTGAGAGTTTCACTGACCCCCTAAGGAAAATGCTGTACTCCACAGGTTGTGCTGAAACTCATGAGTTTAGATTAGAAGAATATTTTGAAAGGATTATTGGGTTAGCATATTGATTTATTGGGTCAAGAACAGCATTTCTCATGAAATAGAATAGAGTAGGGTGGTAAAGGATGGAACAGAATAGACCATTTCTGTAAAATGTATATGTGTGTTTTACATTACAAATGGATATGTGTATACTAGATCACAACATGAAATATGTGACTGTAAGTTATAGTCAAAATTTGAAAACCCCTAGTTTAAAACAAGGTAGTAACATGGGCTGAATTTCCCTACCCACAAACATGTTTTGACCCGCCTCACAGAAGCAAGCAAAAGGAAAACAGCATTCCCAGGCTGGATTACTCCCAAGAACAATCAAGAGAGAAAACATAATTCCATGCTCCGAAGAAGGACTCAGAGCCAGTTTATAGAGTTTGATTGACTATCTGTTTATGTCTTAGAGGATGTTTGTTATACATATATATTAAAGAAGTAGAGGTAATAGATACTTGTTTAAAGAAGTTTGTGAATTTAAGGAGAAAATTAGGAAGGTAGTTAGAGAGCTATTAGTATCTAGAGGAAATTTTTTTCACAAAGAACACTGATACTAAAGAGAAATGCAAGAAAAAATATTTGAGCAGCTGGAGAGAAAATTATTTATAAAAATAGTGTTTTTTTTCTTTTGCTTCCTGGTACCATGTTATAAATAATCCATGGGGAATGAAGACTGAAACTTCTTTTCCTTTCTATTTCCTGATTGATGAAAAAAAAAGGCTTCCTCTTGCAGCGAGCTGATATTTAACAACTATGTCTGGAGTAAACAAAAGATTAGGGCTGGCTTTTTAGTTACTCTTTAAAGGGATGAATTCATGGCAATGCAATCACAGCAGTATAATCCCTTGTATCACTTCGGCAAGAAAACCCTACAGGCAGTAGGCATGGGAAGATCAAACTTCTTGTCCTGCCTTCATTGCACCATGTTCACCAGCCATAGGAACCAAGTGATCTCAGAGCTGGGCAGTACAAAATAGACTTCTAAAAATGTATAAATATCACTGTTCAAAACTTCACATTCGAATCTTAAGTTCCTTCTATGCTGTGTGAGTGAGACTCATGCAACCTGTGAATTTTATTCAAGATATCAGAGACCAGTTCCTTCTTGCTCTGCAATACTGTCAGAAAGCTATGCTTGAAGGTTGGTATATGCTTAAAAAAATGAAAACTCATTGTAACTTTTAATGGAAATAAAGTGTGTTTACTGATAAAAAATCTAAAAATTAATCATTGCAAAGCTAAATAAAAAAGATGAGGTTAATATTTTGTATGTATCGAAGAGTTGTATGAGTCAACCTGAGAAGTTTTAAGATTTACAGAAACAGACTCACAGACATAGAGAACAGACTTGTGGTTGCCTAGGGGGGAGGGGGAACAGGGAAAGGTTGGATTGGGAGACTAGGACTAGCAGATGCAAACTATTATATATAGAATGGATTAAAAATAAAAAACTAGGTCCCACTGTAGTGCACAGGGAACTATATCTGATATCTTGTTATAAACCATAAAGAAAAAGAAAAAAAAGAAACACAGATACCCAAATCTCTCCTTCCAGTAATAGAGTTGAGAACCACTGAGACAGAAGAATAACGTTTGGCTACAGTTGAGACTCCATTTCTAGTAGTCTTTTTTATTAGTAAACAGATCATGCGTTTTTTACTTCACCATGGCTCCACAACAAGAGTCTGAAAACAGAGTCTCCAAGAAAGGACAGTGCTTCCCAATGCTACAACCTGGCAGCTATGTCCACAGGAGTCAGCCAATTGTCAACATAGCACATTTGTGAAACTACAGAAAATGAACTAAGGTCAAGTTTTTATTGCTTTGAGATAGCTCTGACAAATAAAGTGAAAGGTATGAGATCAGAAGCAAAACAGTTATAGGAAAAAAACAGGGAGACTTCTTTCCCACTGGGAGACTTTATTTTTTCCTCCTGTGGTTCTTCTCTGGTCAAACAATGTAGAATTTTATTTTTCTTTAAAAATCATGACACTTCACACCATGGCTAGTGAATCCAGCAGAGATTGCCTGCTTCTATGTCCCTGCTCAAAATCCTTCATTATTTCTAACACCTTCCAGGAAAAAACAAAAACAAAACAAAAAACTGTGCAACATAACAAGAAAAAGCCCCCAAGATGAGATTCCTACTTACCTACCCAATGTCAGGTCTTTATACTCCCACACTCAGACTACTCACTCTAGACTTTGTATAGCTCCCAAAGACAAGAAGTTACTTTACACATCCATGCCTTTGCTCATTTTGTTGAACTGGTCAGGAAATCTCCTCTTCCCAACTCCCCTTTCTCCCTATAGGGACGTCTTTCCATTCGGCCTTTGAAGAATAATCTCTTCTTTCAAAATGTTCCTCTATCAGGACAATTGTTCTTGCTTGTTGAGTTGTCAAATTCACCACTTACTTTTCAGTGTCCCCACCTGAGTCTGTGCATCAGTCTATAACCACAGTTCTAAAATTGTGGTACACCTAGATCAAGGCTTGTGAAAATCAGCACTATGGACACTTTAGACTGGATAAAGTCTTTCTTATAGCATGTTTTAACAGTACTGTAAGATTTTTAATAGCATCCTTGGCTTTTACCCACGACAAAAAGGACTCCCCCTAAAGTCACAACCACTTGATACTTCCAAACACTGCCAACTGTCTCCTGCAGTCAAAATCACCCCAGTTGACTAAACTGTAAATCATGTTCTCCCCTAGTAAGCTTATAAATCATGAAAATAAGAATGTCATATTTACCTTTGTACTTAGGATTTAGCATCATGACAAATCCACTGTGGATTCTCAAGATATGTTTTTTAAATGAATGATTTTCTTATTACAAAAGGGATAGTAACACACTAACAAAATGTAAAAGATAAAGTGTATCAGCATTGCTCCTGATCATATAATGCTTTACCTTTTTAAGGATTACAACACTCATGAAATTAAAATTTTCAATTTCATCAAAACATTGCTTATTAAAATCTTCAAATCTACCCACCCATTACTAGAAATCATTTGTATTGGTTTTTATATAGTTTTAATACAAAAGAAAATGAGATTTGAGTTCTAGAGCTTGATTTGAAATTATACGTAGGTATATAATACTCTTGGAATAAAAATTGCTTGAAAAGCTTAGTTGGTTAATTTACCATTTTTTATAAATGCTCAGCTAGTACTTTTATGTTCTCTGAATAGCTTTAATTAATTGTTTCACTTTTTAAAAAAATGTTTAGCTAGTAATTTTATGCCCTATAAATAATATTTTCAATTTTTAAAAAATATTTACAGGAAATTCCCATTGTTACTCAGTGGTAACGAACCTGACTAGTATCCATGAGGGTGTGGGTTCAATGCCTGGCCTCACTCTATGGGTTAAGGATCTGGCACTGCTGTGAACTATGCTGTAGGTCGCAGATGCAGCTCAGATCTTGCTTTTTTGTGGCGTGACACAGGGCGGCAGCTGTAGCTTCCATCTGACCCCTAGCCTGGGAACTTCCATATGCCCAGAGTGCCATCCTAAAAAGCAAAAAAAAAAAAAAAATTGAACTAAAACACATCAAACCTAAATAAAATCCTTTGTTAAGTCTCCTTTCCACTCCACTAACACTGATGAAACACATTTCTATGATAGCATTGATAAAGCAAGGAATTTTAGAAGCCAGACGTATATTACTTTAATTTTAAATGTTTCTAAATAGAAATGCTGTGCCAGAACTCAAATATGTGAGCACAAATATGCATAATACACAAATACACATAAATTTTTTAATGTATGTATTCCATGGGTAATTATTTTAAATCTCTAAAAGATTAGTATTTTTAAAACTAACGTATTATATCCAAGTTTTTATAAATTACACTTAAAATGAAAAGAAAATTTAGCCATGAATTATTTGTAATTCCATAATATATCTTATCTAGAGATCTAGATCTATCTAGAGATAAATGGTTTAATTTGAAAGTACAATTCACGTAATGTGCAAAATGTTTTCATTCAGTAGTTTAATGACGGTGTATTCAACTAAGAGGTAGTGTGATTATATGAACTCTAGCTACTTATTAGATAAGCATATTTGAACAAATATCATATTTTAAATTCTAACACGTGACAAGTTATCTCCATTCTTTCTTATTCTTTCTAATGATGCAATTTTGGATTAAATGACTATAGTGTTATTGAAAGTTTAAAGTCAACTTCACCTTAAAGAAATCTTAATTTTACAAATAAAGCCACTGACATTTTCATTTAGCTTCAGCCATCTTTTAACAAAACTTATATTGTTTTTGGATTCAGCATCTGAATTTTGCTCACACGCAGCAATAGGAATAACAAAATGTCATATTAACTAACTTTAACTTTCTTTTTCTTGAGGCTTAACAGCTGCTTTTCCTCTCCTCCAAAGTTTGGCTCTCTAAATTCTAAATGATTTTCTCACTTCAAGTAAATCCAATTTAAAGTACAATAAATACTGGTTTATTTATTAAAGTATACTGGTATATACTTTAAAATACAATAAACTATGTCCTACATGCTGAATTCTATCCATCACTTATTTTTGTATGAATCATAAGCAAAAGCAATTTTCACATTTTTAAATGGTTGAAAAAAGTCAAAAGAAGAATGACATTTCATGAAAAGCCAAAATTACATAAAATTCAAATTCCAGTATCTATAAATGAAATGTTATTGGAATAGAGTTACACTCCCTTGTGTACACATTTTTATGGCTGCTTTTGAGCTAAAATGACAGATTTGAGTCATCATGGCAGAGACCCACAAAGATGAGAATTTTTACTACTGACCACTTCCAGAGAAGTTTGCAGACTCTGCTTTAAACAATTAATATATGAGTATCACATACACAGTATGTAAATATGGGGGACAGGATACAGCATATTTTAAGGGATTTCTTTCAACAGTATAACTTTCTCAATAATACATTTTTCTGTAAACCTTGTTAAAGGCTATTGGCTATTAGCAATAAAATACTTATTATGACGTTCTTTAAATATTTAGAAAACTTCTACTGAACTGGTCAGATTGATCATTTACCTTTTTGAGGTGTAGCTTTCTTCACTTAATTATTGAAGTCTTGGGGGTTTTGAGTTCCTTTTTTTTTCTTTTTTTTTTGTCTTTTCTAGGGCCACACACATGGTATATGAAGGTTCCAGGCTACGGGTCTAGTAAGAGTTATAGCTGCTGCACTGCGCCACGGCCACAGGAAGGCAGGATCCAAGCCACCAGCCCATTGAAAAGCCTGATTCTTAACCCACTGAGCGAGGCCAAGGATGGAACCCGCAACCTCATGGTTCCTAGTAGGATTTGTTAACCACTAAGCCATGACAGGAACTCCCTTTTTTTTTTTTCTTTTCTAGGGCCGCACCCCTGGCATAGGTTTTGAGTTCCTTTAATTTCCCACTTGAAATCCACTTAGACACCTGATAAGAATCATCAGTGATTCTGAATCTGTAAATTTCAGCCTAATGCTTACTTTATCATGTCTTAATAAAGCCGTTATGCCTGTCTTCCAGCTACATCATTTTGTAAAGAAGACAAAACATAGCAAAGCAGATCAAGTTTAATTTAGAGTCTTGACACGGTTAACATTCCAGATTAAATACAGGGGGCATAAAAGCATAAATTTGATAAATTAACCAAAAAAACTTAATTCCTTGCAAGCAAATATTGCTAGTAGGTATTTAAATGATACAAAAATTGTCATACTCTACAAATGAACCTAATGCTACTCAAGCTTTTGAAAAGCTACGGGAGTTCCCAACATGGCTCAGCGGAAACAAATGCGACTAGTGTCCATGAGGATGCTGGTATGATCCCTGGCCTCAGTCAGTGCGTTAAGTATCTTGCGTTGCTCTAAGCTATGGTATAAGTTCCAGAAGTGGCTTGGATCCTGAGTTGCTGTGGCTGTGGCATAGACCAGCAGATGCAGCTCCAATTTGACCCCTAGTCTGGGAACTTCCATATGCTTGGATGTGGCCCTAAAAAACAAAAAAAAAAAAAAAAAAAAAAAAAAAAAAAAAAAAAAAAAAAAAAAAAAAAAAAAAAAAAAAGAAAAAAAAAGAAAAAGAAAAAAAAAGAAAAGAAAAAGCTACAAAAGCATAAATTTTCAATAATTCTCTGTTTAACTAAATAGATTATAGTCTGAGAACCTGCTCATAATTCAAAAGCTACCACAAAAATAAGATTTCCTAGCAGAAAAATCCAATTTTGTATTACCTCAGCACATCATTACAGGCCTTCTTTAAATGGGGGGGAAGCATGATCTTACTACTACATTATGGAACTGTTAATAATGATGACTATATTTTATTTTCAGGACATTCCTGAAATTCTCTAAAATAAATGGACAAACAGCTTATTTCCAGATTTTTATATTTTGCTAAGTATTATAATAATCATTGAAGAAAAATCAAAGTTCATCTAGGGATATTAAAAATGTATAACTAGGAGCAGTGGTTCAAATAATCGTTCTGATATGTGCCTCATAAGAAAGCTAATGACTGAAAAATAACAAAGAAATGTTTTCTATTATATCTTAAAAGAAGGATTAGGTTTTTAACTAAATTCAGCTCTTTTATCATTGCTACCAAATTTATTTAAACTGACAGTTAAGCAGTGTTTTTCTTTGGCCCCCTAAAACAAATTATGAGAAGCCAATATAGAGTAGCAAAACAAATAATGTCACACTCCTTAGAACCAAGACCATTATTATCTCAAACACATGAATCTAAGAAAAGAGGTCTGTTTCTTTACACCCCAAACAATTAGTTTTACCAAAGTCAGTCTTGGAAAGAAGGGGCCTTAGAGAGCACCCAAGAAATGGAAATCACAATACTTTCTCCAAGTCATGGATGATTTCTCCAAGGTTATGCGAGGTTCCATGTCAAATATAACAATACTAGGTTCGTCTTTAAAATAATTTTTGTTTAAAAGAAAATCAGATCATAAGTATTTTCAGTTACTGTATCAGCTTTGTAATTAGAAGTGATGCCACATTCAGCCAGGTTTTCAAGTATGACAGAACCCTGATAAGAAATCTCAAATATAAGTTGTTTCTTTGCTCCCATTAGCAGAATAGCTGTGAGCAGAAGCAGATTGGTATTGGACTTTGGATGGGACTGGAGGCTGGAATACAAAGGTTTGGCAAAACCTACACAACTTGTGGAGTTCCCGTCGTGGCTCAGCGGTTAACGAATCCGACTAGGAACCATGAAGTTGCGGGTTCGATCCCTGGCCTCGCTCCGTGGGTTAAGGATCCGGCGCTGCCGTGAGCTGTGGTGTAGGTTGCAGACGCGGCTCGGATCCCGCGTTGCTGTGGCTGTGGCCAAGGCCGGCAGCTACAGCTCCTGTTAGACCCCTAGCCTGGGAACCTCCATATGCCACGGGTGCGGATCTACATAAAAAGACAAAAAAAAAAAAAAAACCTACACAACTTGTGACCTCAAGCTCTAACCTCAGAACTGAAAAAGCTACCCAAAGAGTCAGTTCTTTTTCTAAATCTAACTGAAATATTTAGGATGGGACTACAGTTCACAAAACAAAATTTTGTGTCTACCTGTCTGCTCCCAAATATGGTAAGATGTTTTTCACTTCCTTTTGCCATGTTTAAGATAGTTCCCAGTCCAACCTTTGCCCATCACTGGAACCACACCACTAGAAGAGTTTTACTGAAGGTTGCCTTGTGTCATAAAAAACATTATTAAATTAATGCTTACTAAAAGGGTGCATTTGCAGTCACATTGAGTGGCTTCAGTGCTGGGAGCTTACTTACCCAAGTCCCTGGCTCTGTGGACTCAGCTGTCCTCCATGTGCCTGGTTCTGCTGCATGTGACTAAGTGTTCAAGTGCCTGGCCTTACCAGACTTTGAAAGGTTCAGCCCTTCAAATAAGAGATGAGTTGCTCATTATGAGAAGTCTTTTAAAAGAAGAAAGAAAGAAAGAAGGAAAAACCTGGATTTTAGACAAGCAAATTCTTCCACTGGCTTTGGAAAGTTTTACAAGACTAATCATCACCAACATGAAACTTGAGCTCATCTTTCATAGACTTTTGTTACCTTCCAACCACATCTCTCTCAGTTTTCATTTCATCCCCTCACTCCTTTTTTCCTACCTGCTTTTGATCTTCTATTTTATACCATACAGAAGTCTTGAGTGGTATGTGTGAAGCTAGCCATCGTCAGCCTGATGAGGGAAAGCCAGCTGCTCTAGGAAAAAAAATTAAAAAAAAAAAAAAACGTAAAGTAAGAAACAAGGCCTGAGATTGGGATGGGAATTAATCTTCATGGTTGTCAATGTCCTGTTGTGCTTCATGAAAGATGCCTGGCCCTTTCAATGCTACGTTTCATACAGTGATGAAAATGGGATATGGAATATCATCATCAAAACTGGTTTGATTGGAATAATAATGACTAAGAAGCCATCAATGCGCAAAAAAAAAAAAAAAAAAAACAGGACCCAATTGTGAAGAATGAGCTAGACACTGAACCGGCTTCCTGCTTCACAATATCTGCTTTTGTTTAGGGGCCCCCACCAGCCTTTGGAGCCATGGGTAAGGACGTCATGTAAGCATTCCACCTCAATGTCTATAATGAGTTCTTGCTGGGAAGAAAAGTGGGAAGCTGAGATTTGGGTGCCACAGGGAAGGCTTTTTGAGATACTCTCTGATCATAGGAAAGGTTTTCTTTATGCACTACTGTACTTAAGGATGACTGTGGGGGAAGACTGGGGCCCATTGCATAGATTTATATTACTCCACTGGTTGCTTAATAATAATGGCTATTCTGGAAAAATACATTAGTTTATCAGTAATGACATTGGCTGAGACCTTTATAAAATTTCATTTTATTCAATTGTCTCAGAGTACTTTAACAACATTTACGTTCTCAGTTGCTTCTGTGATAGACGCAGGTTGCCTTTGGCTAAGGTGAACTGAGATTAAAATCCAAGAGGTTAGCCCTTTAAGATTTCTAGTAAGTCCCCTGAACCAAACTCTTCCC
>PVHT021183696.1:3447904-3462418 GCA_004024745.2 Catagonus wagneri
TTTGAATGCATCTCTGGCATATCCTCTTATCATTTTAAAAATTAAATAAGAATGCAACAAGTTCAAGTAGCAATTACTAAATTCTGACATTTATAGAAAAAAATGTATCTTCTATCCTATGAGAAAATGAGCATTTCATAAATATTGAATACCATTACCCACATACCCTGCCCACATACAAGTTGGTTAGCTAAAAAGACAGTAATTCCATTAGAGGCTTTCAGCAAGGAAAGATAAAATAGTTGAGATAAAGTAGCTGACATTATTTGTTACTGTTTTGCTTCTACAGTGTAGTGAACAGCAATGCCATACATTCCACAAACTTCCAAGGGAAAAATTTTAGCATTTATTTGAAAACTGAGCCCTTTATTAAGGGGATTTCTTGTCTTACATGCTGTGTGACTTGGTCGAATATTTGATTAGTTATACATGCAGCATATGCATGTATCAGAGAATAAATTTAGCCATATAAAATATTCATCAGTATCTAATAGCACTAGAAGTGGAAATATGAGCAGTCATCCTGTCCAGAAAAGAACTTATTTAATGTTTCATACAGAGGAAAGTGACCAGTGCCCTTTGGTTCCTAAAAAGGTTGAATTTAAATTAGAAAGGCACCCTGGCTTGTAACCATTTCCTCACTAGATGGCTCATTCTGAAACTTCTTTAAAAATCATATCTCTAAAACTTCAAGGACTGAATTCCTCCAGGTAGAAAAAGAAAGTTAAAAACGCTCCTTATCACGGGGAATAGGTTGGTGCTTTTGGACCTTGCTTACAGGACAGCTGTGTTCTTTCTATGATTTAATAAAGATATATTTTCAATATGGGACATGAAGGGGAGATTTTTGTTTTTTTGTTATTACAGTCAAACCTAGAATGATGAAATTGACATTCACCTGCACTTTGTGTACTGGGAAGGGATAAAAGTTGATTTCCACTCTCATCTCACAAAATTATCTCTCAGGGATGGAACAGCCCACAGGGCTTAGTCCATCCTCCTCACCTCACTGTGTACCCTTGCTTCCTGGATGATTCTGTCTCATCCAGTTTTATAGCACTTATCATTTTCTAACATACTATATCATTTACTTATTTATAAGTTTTCTCCTTCTGGACACACACATGAGTGTAATCTCTGCTGTGGGTTCTTCTTGTTTCCTAAAGTCTTCCTAGTCTTCAGAGGTCTGGCATATAAAGAGGCACTCAATAATACACTTTGAATAAGTGAATGAAGAAAGAAAGACAGTGACAGATTACAAAGTATATTTGAAAGTGTGGAAATAAGTTTTTCTCAAAGTTAATGAAAGGGTAACTAAGACTTAAGACTAGTCTCAGCATAATTTTCTATTAAAGCAAATCTTTAGCTTCACACTAAAAAAAAAAAAAAGGATTATAAAATAAATAAGAACTAAACAGTTCTAAATCTGTGTTTGAAAAAGTTTGTACCACCCAAATGTTTTGGTTTTCAGCGTTCCTTTTTGTTGTAAGATGGACGTGAACTCAGTGTATAAAGGAACTCATAAAATATGTATTCACTGATTTACACATTTTGATGTAATCAATCCAGCAACCAGAAAATAAACAGTTTTTGATATTATAAATTCTCCCCCAAAAGTTTACCTTCCTTTCCATTTTCACTTGGCATGTAGGCATCTCATAGATGCTCCCCAACAGGTTTCTTACTGCAAAGCTGTACCGTAAGAGTGTTATAGGTTTTTCAGGTACTAACAAGATCAGTTGCAGCCCATGTACTCTTACACACAAAGAAATTGGCTCTATATCCTAATGGGATTTCAGGCCATGCATCATTGTAAACAAATTATAAAACCAGATTCAGCTGCACTTGAAAGAGGACCCAAACAAGCTTTACACATAAGTGCAATCGATTTCCCAACTCAACAAGTAATTTAACCAAATACCTCTAAACCCAAGAGTCTAAAAGCCAAATAAATTAGCCTTATTTCTTGATAAGCATAAATTGTTTGTTGATAAGTTAGCAAGCTAGACTAAAGTTTTATTATATTGAAGGTACTACCATCTCACAAAAGGGGAAAATGTTATTAAAGGAATGTTGAACTTATTACTTTAAGACCATCAGTGGAAATACTGCTATATTGTTGCTCATATATCATATGATACTTAAACCTCTGTTTGTTTTTTCTGTTATTTTTAGAGATTCCCCTTACATACGAGATTTACTAATATATTCAAGATCTTTTCAATGAAGAATTCATAGTACTACAGTTTCTTGGTAGTTATTTACAGACGATCAATTCCAGGAACTAGCTTTACTAGGTATTTGATATTGAATAACTTTATGAAAGCTTTTAAATCATCCCTAGATTTATAAGGCATTTCCTTGTTTCTTAGATTACTTAAGCACACTCATTTCTGGAAATGTCTAATCAAAAGCATTAAATTTAAAATAACTGTAAAATTGGAGTGCTGATGGCTATAAAAGTGCAATTACTGTATCAGCTCACCAATATAGCCCTATTTGCCAATAAAAACTCTGAAATTGTGGTTTATACTTCCAGCAAATCTTTGTTGAATGCCACAAACTCGATACCGTTAGAAAAAATTGTTCTAATCGTATCGCTATTGCTGTAATAAGATGGGCCCATCCCTTTTAAAACCAAGATTTCTAGGAAATTTCTAAGCTAGAAACAGGCTACTGCAATAGCTTCCATACACACTTATTCAAGAATGGTGGGAGTTTGTCCTGAACTCCCTAGTTAAACTGAGTGTCAGTGTCACCTCTATTCTCAGACAAGAAGAAAACTGCAAGGAGTATGAGGGCTTAAAAGTAACATAAAAAGTGATGTGGATCACCTGGTGAATAAGCACAATGGTACAATGAGGGAGAAGCTGGAACTGTATCTAATTAGCAGGCCCAAACTTTCCCAAAGACAACAATGGCTACCCTCTTTCAAGAGATTGTTCCATGCAGGAATGCATCATTCAACATAGCCAGAAACTCCAATTTGTCAAGAAAAGAGTAGGTCAAGATTTTTATAAGCAACTACCCAGATTTTATGTGCTGTCTCTTGTTTTTAAATTGTTTGGACTGGATTAAATCTTTGGGCCAGCAGTTTGCCACCTTGTCTAGAGGTCTGAAGAGTCAATATATCTTCTTACCAGAAAGAAATGAGACAGTTTCCTGGAAGTTCTTGTTGCAACTCAGTGGTAATGAACCAGACTAGCAGCCATGAGGATGCGGGTTCGATCCCTGACCTTGCTCAGTGGGTTAAGGATCCAGCGTTGCCCTGAACTGCGGTGGTGTAGAACACAGACATGGCTCAGATCCCAACTTGCTGTGGCTGTGGAATAGGCTGGGAGCAGAGGCTTGGATTCCATTCCTAGCCTGAGAACTTCCATATGCCACAGGTGTGGCCCTAAAAAAGCAATAAAGAAAAAGAGAGAGGAGACAGTTTCCCATTAAAAACCTTGTTCTTTTTTTGACAGTAGTGCCCAATTAGCCAGTAGTGGCACTTTGCTCAGTCACAGAGTAAATTTGCTATGCCCATTTATACATTCTTCATAATGACTGCCCATGAAGCCCAACATCACAGTTTCAGGTATACATTGTTACCATATAAAAAGTTCCACATCATGAAGGGGAAAAATGCTAAGTGGAAATGTACCATCTCAGTGGTAGTTTTATTATAAGCATTTCAAAATAGGTTGGTAATAACATCATGGTTACTTTTTTGACATAATCAGGAAGGTATTTAGTGGTGTTATCTTAACAAAACAGATGATAAGAAATAAAGAACAAAATTAATGTTTTCTAGTTTTTTAAACCTATGGTTTTGAGTGACAGAAATTATCAGTTATGGATGGAAATGCAGTGTATGTGGAAACACCCTGAACTTCATGAATGGAACGATATTAATCAATTATTCTCCATCATCATTTAAAAAAATAATTTAAATGTTCTGTCTCTAACTCTTCTCCATTCAGCCAACATTAAATATGCATGTAAATATATATAAAATATATGTACTGTATGTATATACATGTATATATATATGTGTGTGTGTGAGAGTAAGGAGGAAGGGGGGGGCTAGAGAGAATATATTCTACTATTGGTTCTGTTTCTTTGGAGAACCCTGACTAATTAAAGACAGCAAATTGTATATGCGTTGCTTCTGAATTCCATCTCCCCTATCTTATAATTTCACAGATTTTTTTTTCTTAAAAGTTTTTATTTGTCCACACCCCAAATGAAGGAATTTATATTTATTCACAATAAACTACCTTATTAGATTCAACTCACTATTCGTGGCTGAATGATTCTTTTGGGGGCTTGATTCTGGGCTCCCATGTATTCACTGTCAATCTAGGTTTATCTCAAATACAGAGGATAGAATCATATTTGCTTCAGCAAGGCTAGTTTTGGAGGTCAGGTCAATGTAAGAGTAACATTATGTTCAAAGGAAATTGTCTACAACAATCATAGTTAACGTGACGTTAGACACTGTGTTCTGATTATTTTTCCCAAGCATAAAAAGCTACCATAATGGGAGTTCCCATTGTGACTCAGCAGTTAACAAATCCAACTAGGAACCATGATGTTGCGTGTTCGATCCCTGGCGTCTCTCTCTGGGTTAAGGATCTGGCGTTGCCGTGAGGTCTGGTGTAGGTCGCAGACCCGGTTCGGATTCTGTGTTGCTGTGGCTGTGGCGTAGGCCAGCGGCTACAGCTCCAATTAGACCCCTAGCCTGGGAACCTCCATATGTCATGGGTGTAGCCCTAAAAAGACCAAAAAAAAAAAAAAAAGCTACCATAATGACTCTTGAATTTCACTGGATAAATTATAATGCTTGGATTGAATAACCCAGTTTATTCTTACCTAGTTTATTAAATTCTCAGAAGAGACTAAATCCTTAGAAAGTATAATCTCAAAACTGTATTGAACTGAGCCCATGTACTTGAAGGAGCTTTCTTTAGACCATCTACTGTTTCTGCTAGGTGAAGGCTTTCCTTTCCATTCTCTCAGCTTTGGAAAGGTAGTATCCAATTTACCTCCAGTTCACATCTTTTCATCCCATAGTTAAACACCTAGTCAATGTAAAACAAACTTTGGGTTATTTGCAACAACCTTGGGTTATTTGAACCCAACGTATTTCTTCTTCACAAAGAATATAGATGGATGTATTAAGGACACTAAGAGAATATTTTGCAAACAAATACAATTCTTTCTTAGGATCTGGGGTCCTTTAAAAATCACTTCCTAATTTATGGATTAACCTTTATATAAGAATGGTTAGGTCAAATAATTCTTTTTTTGACCAATAAATATTTTGGAAGATGAACATTCTTACATTTTGAAATGTCACAGAAATCTATTCCTATCTGATCGCTCTTCCCACAGACCCCCACCATTTTTCAAACACAAGCAAGTATAGCAAGTCTTTCTTGAACAAGGAATTCATTCAGAACTTAGATACCTGTGCCAATTTCTACTCATCGGGTTTCCTATGAACTTGTAGGTGCCAAACAGTAACTCTTATGTTTCTCCAAAAGAATTCTTAATAGAGGATTAAACTCTAAGTGGATTCCTGATTTCACAATTTCTGAAGCCCAGTGTTAGGGTGCTGAAAGTTTATTTCATTTGTACCATCTAAAGTCTAACAGGCTTTAGAAACTGAGTGAGTGATGTAATATTGTGTGTGTGAATGAAATATCAGAGAAGCTAGCAATCTATTGCGTTAAAGGCAATACACCTTTTTGAGCTCCTCTGTTTTTTTAAAATAATTCTTCGGTAATGTTCTGAATTTCAGGTTTATAAAGAATGGAGATGAAAATTGCTGTAATTTTAATAATAATCTGTATAGTAACATAAAGACAAAAGTAATGAAATGCATTTATTTGCCCAATACTGATTCTCAACTCTACTCTGACCAAATATCTATCCATTAACTGAATATAAAAATTAAAATGTCTTCAGGGTAGGAAAGCACTGATAAATGTCCAGTCCATAAATGCCAAACCCAGATTGTAGGACTGGTTCCATATATTTGTGTTCAATCAGATCAATGGACAATCAAGATGAAAAAGGATGCATATGTAAATGGAGTACTCTAAAAATGATCAAATACACAATTCAAATAGAAAATAAAACACTGAAACTATTGCTTTTAAAAATATACAATTAGTCATCTGGAAAAGGAGTTTCATACAGATATGAGTTCCCAAGAATAATTGTGCAATGTCCAATTAATGGTTAGGCTCATGTAAAGCTTGCCTTGTGCCATCTTGGTAGTGATTTTTCATCCTAAGTATTGCCCAGCATTTCTTGTGTTTTCTGAGGCCTGAGATCACCGAATATCCACATTGGAAACAGATCATCATGAGAGGTTAATTATGAAGATTTTATTTTATTTTATTTATTTATCTATATATCTATCTATCTATCTATCTATCTGTCTATCTATCTATCTATCTGTCTATCTATTTGTACCCACAGTTGAGCTCTCTCTTTGAAACCAGGAAGGGGTGTTGCTGAATAAACAGCTTCAGTACAGTCAGTTCATAATCACTTCTTCAGTAAGACCTAGAAATTCCATAGGCAAGGCTTATTTACTTATATTTGTCCTAAGAAATTTTCCTTCTTTTCAGGGAGGAGTGCCTCCCTCCAGTTTTGAGGAATGCAAACTATAAAGATTCAAAAGGGTCAGGAAACAAATACTTCATATAACCTGAAACTAAGGTATAAAATGAATATCTTTGATAATTTAGAATGTTTTCAAATTTTATTTATTTATTTATTTATTTATTTATTTATTTATTTATTGCTTTTTAGGGCTGCAGTGGAAATTAATCCGTTAATTTAAATTATGCCCATGCTCAACCTTTTTAATCACCCTCAAATATCTGTTCATTCCATCTCCCTTTCCAATAGAGCACAAATTAATCCGTTGGATTAATTTCCACTGCACCATAATGGGAACTCCAAATTTTTATTTTGTATAACTTTTATATTACAAGGGTAATTCTCTGGCCAGTAATATGCATTGGTTTGTTTTTGTCAAAAGCCATGTATTCTGCTTACTCAGGACTGACCCCAAGGTCCATTGTTGTAGATATTTAGTTAAGAAAATGTATTAAGGATCAAATACATTTCAAGCTCACTATATATTACGTTTTCTTATATCTTTCAGTCATGATTGAAGTCAGTGGTTTTGAACTATTTCTAAACTGATTTAAGGGATATTATAAATAAAAGAAACAGATGTAAATAATAAGTTTTAAAATCAAGCTATCATAAAAAAATGTTAAGGACACAAGTCAAACAGTGAAAGAGGGATTTAGTTTGAGTCTATAAAAGAGCATTGACTAAAATATGAACACTATCTTCAATAACAACTTCACAGAAAATGAAAAACACAGAGTTTTCTTATCACTTCTCTTTAAAAAAATTGGAGTTAAGGAGAAAAGTTTAAGTGATAGGAATTTTTCTTTCCTGTGTCTCAATAATCTCCTGAGAATTTTTCTTTCAAGTCTTAGCTCTCACTTTCTAGAGAAATTATGCCCGTGCTCAACCTTTTTAATCACCCTCGAATATCTGTTCATTCCATCTCCCTTTCCAATAGAGCACAAATTAATATAGTGTGTAATGCTTCCATTTAAAAATGCTTAACTTTCCATACTTCCATGGATCTGAAGGTGGGCATGTGACCCAGGTCCGGACTAAGAGGTGTACATGGCAGTTAAGTGTAAGTTTCTTCAGAGCCTTGTTTTCCTAAGCAAGACTGAGCAAACCAAGTCAACCTATCTTTTGCCCTTCAGCTTTTTTTTTTCTTTCTTCCTGGAATTGAAAAGTGACATCCAGAAGGGCAAGAGTTTTTCATTTTTTTTTTTTTTTTGAAATATGAAAAGAACAGCCTTGCACTAAAGGTGACAATGATGAAACCTAGGAGGAGGCTGGGACCTCAATGTTGTGTCACCATAACAGCTCTGGATTATTGTCCGCCTGCAGACTCAATGTTACATGAAAAATAAAATAAATAGAATAAGATAAAAATAAAACAAGCACTTTAACTGAGTTTCTGGGACACAGCTGAATACAACCTCAACTCTCAGACTTCCTTACTGTGTTCCACCCCATTCTGGTTTAGGTGCTCATCCTTCATTATACTGCAACAGCACCAGCTTTCTTTTGTTTATTGAGACATTCCAAGCTCATCCTCTCTTTAAGATCTTTATGCCAGACGTTTCATTTCCACAGATATCCCCAAGGCTGATTCCTCTTGCTTTCAGATCTCAGTTCAGATCAGAGAGGTCTCAGCTGTCAACTCAGGCTAAAGGAACTCATCAAGCACTCTAGCTCATAGTCCTCTTGTCGGCTGTTTGAGAAAATATTTTTATTTTTGCACAGCGAGGGCTTTCTGAGAAAATCTTACTGAAATTTGGAAACTGGGATAAAATGCAATCCTTAGAAAGTAATTTTTGACTAACTGAATAATAAGAAATAAGAAAGAGATTTACTTTCCCAGAGGAACATGCTTACATTTCAAGGGGGGTTCAAGACCTAGGTCCATGGAGACACTCCAAACAGTGAAGGACCCAGGATGCCCCCCATTACTTTTCCAGGGAAACACTCTCAAAAGATGAAGGAAGACAGCTGCCTTTCTCTCCTCTAAAAATATCCATATTCACTTTCTTGGATATCAGGGGAGAGGAGGGCTTACTCACCTGCAAGGAAGACCCAGTAAGTGCAGAGTGACATCTGGTGCTCCCTGTCTTGCCCTGGAGGGAAGACACTGTAATACAAGAAAAACAGCACATTACTGTTTGCTATAAATAAGTAGTGATAAATCTTCGCTGCTCCAGGAACTTCATGTTGGCATTAAGGATAATATTAATAAATACAGTATTAAAAACCTAATATCACCTTTATTCTTTTATAGTTCCCATCATCTGATACTGGGTATCCACATCACTCTACAGGCATCCACAAATTTGGTCTTTGTTATGTTTACAACTCATGCCTGAAAGAGCTCCTGGTAGGAGACCAATAAGTACTAGGGATATGAAAAAATGAATCAATCACTGAAATGACAACTTTTTGGAGAACTGGATTGTGTAGCTTTCTATTGATTTGGCTTAAAGCAGAGAGGAGTTTTAAAATTTTAGAAAAATAATTTTTTACCTCATACAGCCTGTTAAAAGATATTACATGCAACATATCTTTGAAAAATTAAGACTTTTATAAATATCTAAAAGGAAGATATTTGGGATTTTTCTTAATGAACTGATTTCCTTATGACTTAGCTACTCGCTATGTAGTTAATGAGATTTGTACTCCATATAGAATATAGAATAGTTTCTATTTTATATAAATATTGATTAATATATCTGTATTCCTGTCAGCTGCACAGCAATTGAGATAAGAAGGACCAAGCCTTCTCTCATAAAGCAGCTTTAGTTCTCCCCAAAGCTCTAAACAAAGTAGAATTAAGTCCTCAGAGTTATGCATAAGTTAACTGGAAAACTTTAAGAGTGTACTTTAGTAATTCTCAACCTCTATCATATGAAGACTGACAACAATTTAAATTTGAGAAGGACTACACATCAATGGCATTTCAAGATGAGTTACTCCCAAAATACACTTGGCAGAACCTGCAGAGTAGATTTATTAAGCATCATCCACACCAATATTGAAAAAGGTCTTCAGAAAATGGTTGCTTTCATTTTGATGGAGTTGATACTGAGCACTTATTCTGATAATACTTGCACAATTTTTTCAAGCTGATTGTCTCATTGTAGAAACAAAACAAACATATTGATAGCATAAATACTTGGCAATCATAATTCTTAAAGATCTCACACAAAGAAAGAGATGGGCTATGAATTGTGGTGGTGGATTTGATAATGGCTGGACTTAATTAGACATTCTCTTTAAACATGTTAAATTATGTGTTATAGCAAAAATCATTTCTTCTTTAAGAACTTCTGTATGCAGAAAATATTTTTAAAATTTAACAAGTCAGTTGAAATTACCTAGAATTTGATAAGAAAGTAAACAAAATGTAAACTTATGAAAGTAAAGCCAACCAAAACCAACAGTTAATCAACTATTTATAAATATATATATTATAAATGATTATTAAAAATGTGTTGCTACTGTGAATAGGGTATACAGACTAAAATCTCATTCTGTGGATAAATTGATAGAAGGTAAATTGTAAAATTGGATTTTGTAAAGTTGCAGACCCAGTGCCTTCAGAAGGGTAAAATCTAACAAACAAAGGTTTAGATTTACTGTGTAGCTCTATCTCGAGCTTATTTTATAGAACAGGGCACCCAGACTGGCAGGCATGATCCTCTAGCCTTCTCAGCAGGATATTCCTACAGCAAAGAAGGGTGCATGCCAATCTCTTAACACTGTTTCCAAAGGACATCTAAATAATTTGTGTCAGAGTTTTTTTTAAACCATCAGATTTTCCAAATAGATATCAGTTCTGAGAAGAAAATTCACTGATCCCTCGATATCGATATTTCCAACTACTTACCAATTCAAAACAGATTAATTTATAAGGTTCTTATAGTTTGGCAGACAAGGATGGATCAATCTTCCATAGGTTTATACCTGGAGAGAAAAATAAAATCAAGTTTCTGAATCTATAAAACTGAGAATTAAATTTGGAACCATAGTGATACCATAAATATCACTACTTTATACATGTAATTATACATTGTATACTTTATACAGTACAGAAATCAGTACGGAAAGAGTGATGTTCTTACTAATTGCCAATCCTTGCAACTAAAGATGTTTTTTAAGGCCTGAGGCTAGGGCTGGATATATACTTTTCAGGGCTCAGTGCAAAATAATTATGTGGACTCCTTGTTTGGTTTTCTGCAGTCTCTCAACCTGTCATGGTGATTTTTATTTGCTTTCAATATCCTGCTTCCTCAGGAATGAAACTACTGGCTGGGCAAATGTAGACCCTCAAAAGTGTCCTTACTATGCTCATGCCTAAGCCTCTACCAGGAAAAGAAGAAGCAGAAGTCACTAGGTAGAAGTAAGGGAGTGGGCTACTAGAGCCTGTTCAGGGGAGGTGGGACAGGTGGGGAGGTGATAGGAGACAGGACCACATGCTAGTTGATGCTCCAAGACCCCCATGTGTGCTCCATCATCCCACTGAAATAATCCTGACTACAAAATACAAATTTAAAGACAAAATTATTGAAAATTTTATAATGACCACAATTATTTAATTCATAGGTAAAACTGTCTCTATATGAAATGACATGATACTATATATAGAAAACCCCAAGGACTCCACACCAAAAAACTACTCAAACCGATCAATGAATTCAGCAAGGTAGCAGGATACATGATTACATTCAGAAATCTATCATATTTCTGTATACTAACAATGAAATATTAGAAAAGGAATATAAAAATGCAATACCTTTTAAAATTACACCCCAAAATAGTAAACACTAGGAGTAAACGTGACCAAGGAGGTGAAAGACTTATTTGCTGAGAACTATAAAACATTAATCAAAGAAATTAAAGAAGATTCAAAGAAATGGAAAGATATTCCATCCTACTGGGTTGGAAGAATTAACATTTTTAAAATTGCCATACTACCCAGAGCAATCTACATTTTACATTTTACATTTTACATTTATTTATCACTATCAAATTACTCATCATATTTTTCACAGAACTAGAAAAAACTATCACTATCAAATTACTATCAAATTACTATCAAATTACTCATTCAATCACTATCAAATCACTATCAAATTACTATCAAATTACTCATCATATTTTTCACAGAACTCGAAAAAACAATCCAAACTTTTATATGGTACCATAAGACCCAGAATTGCCAAAGCAATCCTGAGGAACAAAAACCAAGCAGGAGGCATAACTCTCTCATACTTCAGGCAATATTACAAAGCTATGGTAATCAAGACAGTGTGGTACAGGTACAAAAACAGACATATAGACCAATGGAACAGAAGAGAGAACCCAGAAATAAACCCAGACACAAAAGGGCAATCTTCAACAAAGGAGGCAAGGATATGTAATGGAAAAAAGTCTCTTCAACAAGTGGTATTGGAGATTGGATTAAGATGGTGGAATAGAAGGACTGGAGCTCAACTTCTCTCCCAAAAAACAACAAAACTACAACCAAATGCTGAGCAACCTTCAGCCAAATGGACTGTAAACTTTCAAAAAAGATATTCTGCTCCAGAAGACAAAAAGGAGACCACATAAAGAGGTAGGAGGAGCGATTACGCAATAGAAGCAACCCCATACCTCCCCAGTGGGAAGCACCACAGACTGGAAAGTAACAACATCACAGAGTAACTAAAGGACTGAGAGATCTGAGCCCCACATCAAATCTCCATGCCTGGGGATCTGGCAGAGGGAGAAAGAGCCCCTAGACCATCTGGCATTTAAGGCCAGCGGGGCTTGTGTTCAGGAGCTCCACAGGACTGGGGGAAAAAGAGACCCCATTCTTGAAAGGCACACACAGACTTTCACGTGCACTGGGTCCCAGGGCAAAGCAGTCTCCATAGGAATCTGGGTGGAACCTGACTGCAATTCCTGGGGGATCTCCTAGGAAAACAGGGGAGACTGTGGTTTGTGGTGGGGGAAGGGCATTGAAGGTGAAGCTCTCAGGAACATTCATAAGCCTGCATTTCTCTGGAGGTGGCCATTTCTGGGAAAATCATCCCTCCCATCAGTGCTGAGAAGCCCCAGGCCAAACAATAAGCCAGGTGGGATCTCAGCCCCACCCATCAGTAAACAGGCTGCCTAAAGACCCCTCAGGCACACAGCCAGCCTCTAATCTCATCCAGAGACAAAGCCCCACCCATCAGAGGGAGAGGAATCAACCACACCTACCAGTAAGCAGGCATCACTCCCTCCCATCAGGAAGCCTACGGCAAGCCCCCCCACACACAAACTTTAGCCACAGGGGAGGCAAACACCTGAACTAAGAGAGGCTACAACTCTATTGTTGGCAAAAAGTTCACCACACCAAAAACCTATAAAAATGAAAAGACACAAAACTCTAACTCAGATAAGGGAGAAAGAGAAAAGCCCAGAAAAACAGCTCAGTGATGAGGACATTATCAGCCTCCCAGAAAGAGACCTTAGACTGTTGATGCTGAAGATGATGCAAGGCATTGGAAATAGACTGGAGGCAAAGATTGATAATTTACAGGAAACACTGAGCAAAGAAACACAACATGTAAAAATTAAACAAGAAGAGATGCAAAAGACAATAACTGAAATAAAAAATTCATTAGAAGCAGCCAACAGTAGAATACAGGAGGCAGAAGAACGAATCAGTGAGGTGGAGGACAGATTAGTGGAAATCACTAATGCAGAAGAGAAAAGAGGTAAAAGATTGAAAGGAAATGAAAGGAGTCTTAGAGAACTCTGGGATAATGTTAAACGCACCAACATCCTTATTATAGGGGTGCCAGAGGGAGAAGAGAGAGAGAAGGGGTCAGAAAAAATACTCGAGGAGATTATAGCCGAAAACTTTCCTAAAATGGGAAAGGAACCACTTAATCAAATTCAGGAAGTGCAACGAGTACCATATAAAATAAACAAAAGGAAGAACACCCCAAGACACATATTAATCAAAATGACCAAAATTAAAGACAAAGAGAAAATTTTGAAAGCAGCTAGGGAAAAGAAACAAATGACATACAAGGGAACCCCAATAAGGTTATCAGCAGATTTTTCAGCTGAAACTCTGCAGGTCAGAAGGGAGTGGCATGATATACTTAATGTGATGAAAGGGAAAAACTTCCAACCAAGATCGCTTTACCCTGCAAGGCTCTCATTCAGATTTGAAGGACAGATCAAAACCTTTACAGATAAGCAAAAGCTAAGAGATTTCTGCAACACTAAACCAGCTTTACAACAAATCTTAAAGGAACTTCTCTAGTCAGAAAAAAAAAGGCCACAACCAGAAACAAAAACACCACAAATGACAAGGCCCACCAGTAAAGACATATATACAGTAAAGATACTAAATCATCCATGCACAATTATGCTACCAAAATCAGAAATCATGAGAAGAGAACACTAATGCAGGTCACTGGAGAAGCACATGCAAGTAAGAAACCAACAACTTAAAACAATCTCATTTGTATATAGACTTCTATATCAAAACTTCAGGATAACCGCAAACCAAAAATCCACAATTGATACACAAACAAATAAGAAAAATCAATTCAAATACAACATTAAAGATAGCCATTTTGTGAGAGGAGACAGCAAGAGAATAAGGGAAGAAAAAAAGAGCAATAAAAACCCCAAACAGTTAATACAACGGCAATAAGGACATATATATCAATAATTACCTTCAATGTTAGTGGACTGAATGCCCCAACCAAAAGACATAGACTAGCCACATGGATACAAAAACAAGACCCGTGTATATGCTGTCTTCAAGAGACCCACTTCACTTCTAGAGACACATACAAATTGAAAGTGAGAGGATGGAAGAAAACATTCCATGCA